>JAVLVB010001152.1:932317-959894 GCA_032876305.1 Orestias chungarensis
TACCATGTGTGAGTTAGAGAACAAACGTCTTCAGTCCTGCATCAACCACATAAATGATGCCATTAAAAATGCAAAAGCAGAAAATACTGACAGTTTGAGGACATTTGTGGAAAAAATCTGCAAAGAACTTGGTAATGAACTGGTGATTTCCCAGGAAGCTCTTGGTGCTTTCATGGTTCTGAACAAAGCTGACCTGGAAAAGTTTTCTCATTATCTCAATTTGCGTGTAGAGGAAATGAAAGAGGGTCTTAGAGACAAATTTAAAAACACACAGCTTGATACCAAACTCTCATTGCTCCATGTAAAACCACAGAATGAGCTTTTCGACAAAGTGGTAGGTTGTGGTAAACAGTGTCCTTTCTGCAAAATAACTTGTGATGCAGGTGGGAAAGCCCACACTGAACACTTTGCTTCTCTGCATCGACCAAATGGTTTAGGTCGGTACAGGTGGAGAGAGTCAAAAAAACTCATAACTGACATCTGCTCTTCTCTTGTTATCAGTGACAACAAGTTTTGCTGTAGTGAAACAAACAATGTGTTTTATCCTTATAAAGAATATAATACGATTTTTCCAGATTGGAAAATTACTGCAGACTCAAGCTATGAAGCATCAGATTATTGGAAATATGTGATGACCAAATACAACCAGCAATTTGCTTAAGCATATGATGCCGACCCTGCTGATATCCCTGATTCTTGGAATAACATCACAGTAGAACAGGCAAAGAACAGTCTCAAGGAGTCTTTTAACATTAAATAAAATTGCTTGTCTCATTGTAAGAACTCAACAGGTCCTTTCATGTAAAGTAGTTTGTTTTTATATATATTTTATGAACTTCTGTTTTCTCTTAATGTCTGAAAATGTATTCGTTATGAAAAATATCTAAATGTGTAACTACACTGGATGGTTAAGTTTGAATGGATATGTTCAGTTTTATTACTGATTGTTCAAAGTTAACAGCTTGATGGTTTCTGCACACTCGGGCACTTGATCCAACTCGCTGCCTCCTCCAATAAACAGATTTTACCAAATAAATCCTAAACTGAACTTAACTACACTGATTTAAAGATTCTGATTTAGTCAAATCAGAATTACTGCATTTGGTTTGTGATCTTCTCTGATATGTTAATGAACTGATTATGTATTTCTGCATGTAAGTACATTTGTTTTGCCTTCTCAACTACCTTGAGTTGATCTGTGTTATGAAAAGAATAAATTCATTGGAATTTGATGCCATATCACTTATTTTATTGTGTTTTCTTGCAAAATATATAAAGAAATATAAAAAAACAAACAAAGATTCCTAAACAAGTGAAGGTCTTGGCAAAGACACCTAAATATCTGATCCCAGTGTTATTTGCTCTTTACTAGAAGCTACATTTGGTTTCGTACTTTTTATTAATCAGTTTACTGCTGCTACCAGAGCCTGTCTAGCATGCTAATCTTGTGCAGCACACTTTTACTTCTCTTAATGCTAATAAATATAGAAAACAAGCACAACAATTTGATATGATAACCACATGCAAGGGTCTGTTGATCAACACTGTTCTTTACAAGATCACCCTGAATAAGAACAGCATAAATCAGTTCTGCCAAGGTAGAATTAATTATGTTCATAGTTCACGAGATTCTGAACAAAGTTTACATGTTCAACTTGAAGTACGTTCCATTCATTTACTATATTTCCCTGCAATGTTTTCATTTAGGTTATTATTAATTCCCTTGTTAAGCATATTTCTCCTATATTTCTTTGCTAAAATAAACAACATTCCCAAAACAAGTGTTATCACTTGTATATTTTAACAGTTCTAGTTCAACAATAAAGAAAAGCCACATGTGACTGTACTTTTGATCTTTAGCTGAAATCCAGGTGCCTTTGGGTGCCAGCCAGGTCTTTTTCTCCTGACATGGAAGAGGTTAGTTGTCCTTGAACACAGAGCCGGCACAAAGGAAGCAAAACAGAAGTTCATAACACCCTAAACAGTACATGAAACATAGATGGTGGCAACTGCTTTCCACACATAATGATTTCTGATTAACTCACATTATCAGCATTTTCCAAAACATTTGGTCTGAAGAGAGACAGAGATCACTCTCCTCTTTCCTGCTTCTGCACTTCTTTAAACACTTTAGGCCTTAATTAAAAAAAACAACGAAAAAACATAAATGGGTTAAAATACAAAGAAGTGTGCCTTATATTAACCCTGGGTTTGAGTGTGTAGGTTGCATGTCCTGTTAGCTATTCAAGGAATTCCTTGTTTTTGTTAAATACAAATTTATAAAAAATAAAATACATAAAAAATGCTTTAAATTAGATTTTAAAAAAGTGTGTCTTATCTGTACCATCTAGACTAACAATTTAACGCTGATTTTGAGTGACTCACATGACCAATGAGCTATTAAAAAAGCAAGCACATTTTTTTCTTTAAAAAAAAAGTAAATGAGGGAAAATGTAAAATATTTAAAAGTAACTGAAAAGAATCTCTCTTTTAAACTAAATTTGGAACTAGCCTCCGATTACCATGAAGTTAACACAGAGGAGATCTGGAGTTATTTTTTTGTCATCAAAAGCATCCGTGGCATTTTTGCAGCTGTAAAATCGTTGTCTTTATACAATTTTCATAATTGTGGTTTTAACCCTCAGTGATGTTTCTGTTCAGTTTGTATTCTTCTCTAATCTGGCAGAAACTCCCATTTTTTAAAACTTTTTTAAAATCATGGCTAACAATCTACTTGTTTAATGTGCTTTTAATTAATAACAATTTAGAACATCGATTCATTAAAATTGAGTTCTGATTGTTTTTGATGATTTTGATGAAAACATTTAATGTATCATGTTTTTTTTAATCATATAAAGCACTTTGAACTGCCTTGTTGTTAAAATGTACAAGTAAACTTGAATTGACTGAATACAATCTTGATTTTATTTTAGCACATCTCTGGCAAAGTCCCAATGAATTTAAATTGAATACATATCTTTTATCTTTATGTTAAATGCATATATTAATCTAGAAGTTAGTTACTTGCAGGATGATTGCAGAGTTTGAAGCTACACCTTTTTTTCTTTTTTTTCTCCCTCCATCTCACTCCGATAAGCAACAACAAACGTAAAATTAGGTTGCAAAAATAGCCCTTACCTTTGCTTAAATAGTTAGTTTTAAGTGTTGGAGCTTGAGATTTCATTTTTGTAATGTTGGAAGAAAAGTAGAATGTATGTGACATAGTCAAGTTTGAAGTTAGTGGAGATTTATGGGTCCACATTACTTACATAAAACCTTACAAAGCTGAGCTGTCTCTGCTGACCACATGAACACAGATTTAAAAAGCAGAAATTAAATGCTGTTGTTCTTTCTTTGTGAAATAACATCAAACTCTGAAGAACACCCATAATTTGGATTTTTGTTTTTGTTTGTGAGTCTTTTTGGTTTCTTCAGTTACGTAATTTCTTCTGATTTTAGTTTATTTCTTGTGTTAATTCAATAATTCTCATCATTTGTGCTTCTTATTTTTTCTAACTGAGATATGTATTTTCTTTAAATTTACTAATTGATAGCATCAAGGTATTTTTCTTAGCATTTGATGCTGCTCCCTTTCTCAGCTGTTTCTCAATTCTCTATTTGGCTTTACCTGCTACAGTGCACCGCTGCATCTACTCTGTGATTTGCTCTTCTGGTCCCTCTGGTACTTCCACTACTTCCTCTGTTCCTTAGCTTCTCTTCTGCCTCGCTTGTCGTCACCTTGATGCGTCGTTGCTTGTGGAATTGAATGCTTCTGTTTACTTGCTGGCTTCTGCTTTTGTTAGTCTTCTCTTTTTTGTTGTTGTGTTGTCCAACATAAAATCTATACACATTATGACACAAAGAGTAATTATTTTAAACAAGATGAACTTTTTTTCCTCAATGCTCCTCACTTAAATACAGTATTGTATAATCCACACAAAGCCTTGAAGTTCTTTCCTTTTGTTCTGTGTTCCCATTTACTAGATGTTCGACTTTATTAGGAGACCTAGTTTAAAAGCACCTATAACATTAAGATAATATTCAGCAGTAAAAAAGTTAAATAGCATTTGAAATAGAATATTACTTACACAAGAGATAGTGTAAAAAAAGAACGAAAATTAGTGAGATGTTTTTAAAAAATAAAGCAAGAAAAAAAAAACTGATGAAGCTGCACAATACTGCACAAAGAACATATATAGTACATGTAAAATGACAGAGCAGGTAAATACTTTGAAAGAAAAACTAAAGAGTATATCTTTCTTTGCAAATTTGTCTTTACCAGTAGGTGTCATAATTTCATAGCAAATCTGTCACGTGAGTCATGAAGGAAAACTGCTGGGTTATAAACTGCACCGAGAATTATAAGAGTATATCTGTTATATATATAAAAGGAAAAAAATAAACTAGACAAACTGCAGTCTGGTTATGAACGTCTTTAATGTTTCCCAGATCAGAGTCACAGCATACAGTGTATAATAACTTCTAAAGTAACAGAAATATCATCACCTCATTTAGTTATAAGATTTTACTCTCCTTTTTTAATATATTTTTTTAAATTTTCCGTTATTTAACAGATTTGTTCATCTCAAGTCTTGGGTTTCTGAATTCAACATAGAATACAAAAGAAAAATGCAAGACAACAGGTGCAGATTATTCATGGAGACCCAGTATGCATCACTTGTGAATTTGCTGGGTGTTTGAAATTGGATTTGATGCCCAACTAAACCGATATAAGGTCAAATCTAAAACAATTTCTCAACCTTTCTGTTACATCACATCACAGCAATAGGAACATTCCTCAGTGACAGAAATCAAAAAGTTGGACCACTTCCGTGATCTTGTGAGGCATCTTATGGTGTTAGAGCCCTAACGTGTTGTCCCACACATAAATAGGAAGCTACATGAAACACCGCTACATGACAAGTAATTGTATATTTCATTGACTGATTTGTTACTACGGGACTGTTTGGATAAGTCTTGTTTTGAAAAAAAACTAAAAAATCATGCAGATAATTCTAAATTGATTTATATATTTCATATTGGCAGATCTCAAGGGCCTGGTTTTGTGAGGTCCTCAGTAAAATTCTGCTACATTAACTTTCCTGACACCTATTCAGGACTCATGATGCTACAGGACGTCTACATGACGATGGTGCGTTGAAGGTTTAATAAGCCAGTTCTGCTCCAGCTAATTATAAGTGAATATGTATGTTCTTGCTTTGATTGGTTTTTATTTGCAAACTGCACCTGTTGTCTTTTGTTGTCCCTAAAGAAGCATATCATTCATTCACCCCCCCACCTCCCAGGAAAAAATAATAAACAGAAAAACAGAGGGGAAAAATAACAAGAAACGTAATATTTACAAATATTTCATCTGTGTGTTTCTTACACTTAAAAATGTACAGTTTTGATTCTGATCCAGATGTTGTGTATTTCCGTCTAACCTCCCACTGGGACTCTTATTAGTCTTCATTTGTTCAGAACAGTAACTTTGGACTGAATGAAATCTGCCAAGTGGCGCCCTCTAGTGCTAACATGTAAAATAGACCACCGGATCCAGGGTATGTCTTTTTGTTCCTCTTCCCTCTGTGTTCAAAGTTTCTATCCAACATGTTACCACCTCCTTTCTTCACAGGAGTGAGTACATATGTTGACAGACTGGGAGGTCGTTGCACTGGCTCACAATGGTGGACAGAAAGACAGTCGAGTATTTGAATGTTTTTATCTTCTTTTGATCAGTTTGTGTTCTCTTCTGATTCCAATGTAGCATTTAAGGCTGTGAGAGTTTTTCTTCTTACTCCCCTTGCACACAGCATGTCCATATGTGTTTGGGTCCTGAGCTGCAGATCTAGTCCACTCGTATGATTTGCATTGTGCACATTACCAGTTCTGTTGTTCATAAAATCTCTGCTAGCAGGAACTTGATGTATTTACCCATTTCCAGCCCTTCCCGATCACCAAGCAATAATAAAAGAAAAAAAAAAAGCTAAAGCTAGAGCATGTTCGAATACAGCAACAGTTACTCACATCGGCCATACTGCATGTTAGCTACCATGTGTTCCTGTTCTCCTAACTGACCCACAATGCGTGATTGACATCTTTATCTTGAAAAACTGAGCCATAAAATGATATAATCCTAAACTAACAGTGGGAGAACAATTAGAAACAACAGACATCTACTGTTTTACCGTTACCCTGTTGAGAAACTCCGTCTTCATTTGAGCAATTCTGCAAGGAGGCTCTACCAATGCCCGCCATAAAAAATATGTTCTTGCAGCTACACGGGCTATTCTGAAGATCAATGATTTAAGTGTTAGGATTTATATACTAATAAGAAAATAAAGATGATAAAAAATAGATGAGTATCAATCATATTTAGTAAGACAGAAAATGGTGGAAATACGGAAGATAATAAGGTAAAAGGAGTTAGCTTTACAAACGCCTCATTTGGGCATGTTGGCCTTCATTTGGGCCAACATGCAAATGTAATGTGGTTCATGTGGTTCAGTCATTTTAAAAATTGAAAACCTCCCACTGTACAGCCAACGTTTATTTAAATGTATGATCCATGATACAGGAATACATCTTTTTTATACATAGTTTCTTTAAAGGTGATTTGAAACCCAAATATCAGCGAAAAATCAATTAATGTTGGTGTGAATCTTCTCAGGTATAAATAACTTATAAAAATTGTATAAATTGATGTCCTAACTGAAAAAATATAAAGACTGTGGTTAGGTTTGTTATGTTTTTTTCAATATGTCAATAGATCAAATAAATTATGGGAGAATCTTATAAACTGAGACAAAAATTATAATTTGGGTCAGTATGGTATGCTTAGAATTGGGAAAACATGCATTGTCAGATTCTTCATTCTTTTCCCACATTTCCTTTCTTGAAAAATAATTCATGCATAGATCCCCATTGAGAAAACCCTCTTTATATTCTTTCTCCTTTGTACACATTTATATAGCTCTATATAATATCATTTCTCTATATCTATATTGTCAGCAAAAATCTTTCCACATTAAAAACACATAAACAACAAAAGAAATACCCAGATGAATGAGACAAAACCACAATCAATGGCCAGTTTGGCACTTGGTTATGAGAACATACAGCCTGTGCAAGTTGACTGGGGTTAAAATTCATCTCAGACTTGATTGGAAAGCAAAAACACACTTGGCACGTAGAGTATTGGTGGACTAAAATGACATTTCTTTTGACATCTCAGTGCTTTTTCGCTGCTTAATGTGAAGGAGCACCATAAAGAGGGGAGAATCCCAATTCAAATGAGCTGTAAATAAGACACAGATGTAGAAACGTAACATATAAGAAAATTCACACAACACTCTATAAGACAGTAAAAGCTGACACCAAAGTAAAAAAGAGAAAACATTTAAGGTCCAAACGCATTTGTCCTTTTTAAAACTTCTTTAGACTGGAAACTGTGCTCCCTCATGGAAAAAGGTGTGTCTGAAAGATCAACGTCACCTTCAAGCTAATCATCTGCTCAAACGCTGTACATTTTAGTTTATTATGTCTCCTGCTAAGCCTCACAGCACATGATGGAGGAGGTGGAGTTCCTTTTAGAGAAACAAGAGAATGTAAGAACAAAATGAAGGTCCTCATCCAGAGGCCTCCTTCTTAGATCATTAAGAGATCAATTTCTCCCTGTCCTTAGGTGCTGCTGGGTGAGCCAGTCCCTACTATACCCTGGTGGTTGAATGGGGATGGGGTAGGGTATTGTTGTGGCCGGTGGACGGGAAGGTGTTAAAGGCATGGAGTGGCTGCATGCTGGTGATGGTGCTTGGGATCATAGTAATGGTGTTAGGCGTCATTAGTGGCACATCGTCTGGAGCCCGGCGCAGTGCCAGAGTGTAGTCGGGTGGGCAGGCGGGTCGCAGGATGTCATGTGGCCTTAGGGGCTCCAGGTCATGGTGGGGGTCATGTTCAGAGTGCTTCATCTGTAGGGACATGATCTCCTCCTCCTGGCTGTGAGCGAGGTCGTTGGCAGGTACACCACGCTGAGGAGACAGTCGGTGCCGTCGCATCTCGTGTCGCTTGTCGCGTTTGTAGTAAAGGGCGGCAAATGCCAGGATATTGAGGAAGAGGAGGGAGGCTCCCACAGCAACAGTGACACTCAGCTCAGTGGAGTAGTCACGGGTGTCTCCAGGAAAGAGCTCCTGGTGTGGACGCTCCGAACCCTCAGGCTCAGGATCGGAAGGGAAAGTTGGGTAGGGATGGCGAGTGGTTCGAGGACCTGGAGTTCTTGGCCAAGGTCTGATTGTGCCAGGGCCTGGACCGGGGCCAGATGGTGATCGGGTTGTGGTTGGAAAAATCTCATGTAGGCTATGGAGATGGGGGACCAGTTCCAGCCAGAAAGCCACCTTGTTTGCTCTGTAGTTGTCTCTAACCCGAGGCTTTAAACCAATGTGTAGATACTGCTTGTCCTTTGGATTGAACTTTGTCCAGATGACCTCTTCAAAGCGGTTAGGCTTGGTGTGAATGAACTTGGTGTCTTGAGGGACTGGAAGGTTGGGGTCACTGATAGGAAAACAAAAGGGAATCATTTCTTAATCCAACTAATAATAATAATTTTTGGAAAAGACATCAGTATTTCTTAATACAAAGCACTACATATTAATAACCACTGACTTGGATAGACATAAAGTATATCAGATTAACATGAAACCTACCCAGTTTTGGCAAAGTTAGTCCAGTAAGTCATGACCACGGCGCTTAGCATCACATCATTCTTCGAGAAGTTGCATGGGAACAGGTCTGTGGCACCAATCATTGGCACACCAAACACATATGGTATCTCATCCCCATGGGCCGCATCGGCCCATTCGGGTCGTGTCTCCGTCTGACAGTGATGGTAAAATGTATAGAAATAAACAGGCGACTGGAACTCCGCATGCAGTTTGGCAGTGGCCACAGCTGGTGCCACCCACTGGTGGTCTGTGAACAAAGCTAACAGTGTCTTTCTTCTCATGTCACCATTGTCTCTGTCTGCCCAATCAGTGTACATGAACTTGATGGTTTCCCTCAGGATATCTTTCCCTGCAAGAAAATAGATGAAAACGGAATTGAGATAGAAATTAGATATGTAGATTGGGTTAGATGCAGTGCTTTACAAAGGAAGTCATAATTTTGTTTAACCCTTGAAGCTTTTCACATTTCGACCAGTTACAATCATGAACTTAAATGCGGTTTATTAGGATTTTAGATTTTAGACCAACACAGAGTAGTTTTTGGTGAAGTTTAAAGAAAATAATACATTTTACCTTTCCTTAAAATTAGACTGTCAAATTATTGATTTATCTTTAATTTTTTGTCCTTTTCCTCTGATACCGTTCGATAAACTCCAGGGCAACAAAATGCTTTCAGAAATCATCTAATGCGTGAATAGTGTAACCTTATTTATAATTTATTTACAGTATAAACACAGCTGGTCTGAAAAAGGCCTCAGCAGTTGGTTAGAAAACATTACTAACACACAAAAAAAAGCATCATATTTAGCGAGCAGCACATCACACTGACCTGGTCTTTAGTTAAGCAGAGGTTTGAAGCAAGTATGAAAAAGTACCCCCAAAAAATTTCAAGACAAAGTCACCCCCCCCCCCCCCCCCCCCCCCCAAAAAAAAGCCTCTGGCAGGTCTCTAGAAGATTAGACTATTGTAACAGCCTGCTCCCTGGGCTTTCTAAATGGGCCTTAAGACAGCTTCAGAACATCCAGAATGCTGCTGCTCAAGTTCTGACCACAACCAGGAAATATGAACACATTACTCCAGTGCTCAAGTCTCTGGACTGGCTTCCTGTCACTCAAAGAATAGCCTTTAAAACAGCCTTGCTTGTGTACAAGTCTCTTCATGGTTTAGCCCCAAAGTACATATCTGACATGTTAGAGCCATATGAACCAGCCAGGACTCTGAGAGCCTCAGGTAGTGGCCTCCTGCTGATGCCCAGAGTCAGAACCAGACAAGGGGAGGCTTTATTCCAGTTTTATGCTCCTAAAATCTGGAACAGTCTTCCTGAAGAGGTGAGACAGGTTTAAACTCTGGCGTTGTTTAAATCTAGGCTGAAAACAGCCTTGTTTAACTGTGCATATAGCAACTCAGAATGTATTACTATTATTATCATTATTATTATTTTTATTTTATTTCTTTTTAAATTCAAAGTTGAATTTAATGTTTCATTTTCTGCTCTTTTTTCCTATATTAAGCACTTTTAATTGTCTTGTACACAAAAATGTGCTATACAAATTAACTTGCCTTGCCTTGCCTAATCATTCTCACCTCAACATTAGCCTTGATAAAAAAGTTATAAGAAGAAAGCCATGAGAAGGCTGTTTGGAGTTTGTCAGAAGCCATGTCAGTCTAAACCTGACCACAATCCACATTTTGGTATAGCCGTAAGGCTGATGCTTTTTCTTGATATTGACAAGTGGTAGTTGTTAAATAGCATAATCGCAAGAAAATTTGCAAGAAAATTCAGACCCTAGCTCAGATTCAATTTCCAGCCTTAAAAATAACGTCAGAGGTAAAACGGGCCAGGCAATAGCATATAGTAGAGTTAAAAAAATGATCAAATACTGGGCCAAACAAACAGTGACGAAGTATTTGAAAAGAAATTCTCATCCAAACTAATTTTCCCTAATTTGAATACCGGAAAAACTTTTTTAAGATGAGACACGTCGAGACCAAGAGGCAGATATTGTTCTAAAAAGTATTAATGCCATTGGACTGAAAAGATTTCTCTGATTTCAATTTGTAAAAAATATACCAGACACGAATGGTTTTCTTTCTAATTATGCTCTTATTTATAAATACAACTTCTCTAAAAGGCATTGAGGTTTGTGGCTGTAAATTAACAATAACTTTAACAATTCCAAATAACTTTTGAAGGACTTACATGTTAAAATACAAGCAAAAGTTACAAACTTTTGCTTGTAGCAGAGCAGTGTTTCCCATTCAGAAACCACAATGACTGACAAGAACTTGAGAAAGAGCACGACTACATTATTCAAACGTGTGTTTATTTGGACTGCGGCTTGCTGCGAGGGGTTTGCAGGCGGAGCTGTTAGAAACAACAGCACCGTGATTGGGAGCCGGCTACCTGGGGGCTGATGAGCAACAACATTAGTGCCCACAGAGCCCCAAAGGCCAAAGCGCAGACCCACCATGGTGAAAGATAATCTCTGTGATAGTCAATCTCATTAGTATGCTTGTCTTGTCTGGTACACTCCACCAAGCCTGTTTTTTCTTTCTTCTCATGTCCTTGCTCACATATTGTTTTAAAGCCTAATAATTTAATTCTGTTTTCTTTTATGTTTATTATTATAGCTATTTTTCTAAAGGATCATGTGGAGAGAGATTTTAGGGTTAAAGTTCTTTACCTTCAGGATATCCATAGAGGTTGTCAACAAAGTTAGAGATTGTGTAATCGAATGCTGCTGCCGAGATGCCATCATTGTCCTCACTGTCGTCCACAAATTTCAGGCCCTCTCCCTGATTCACACCTATGAGTATGTCATAGTTGAGGAACTCCCCCTGGTGGCACAGAAACGGAAGTGCAATTTTTATAAATAAATATGGATGAGTGAAACCTCAACCTAGAGTTACCAAAGAATGGCTACACTGATTTTTCCTCACAAATTTCAGTTTTAGCTCACTCCACATTTTAACTGTTGTAATATCAAATGTCCACAAATATTTAAAATGCCAAGTGAAAAGTTTGTAAAACATCTGGGCAATAAAGAATTCCAATGCAAAATCAGTAGGTAGGAAAAGACAAATATTTGTATCCCTGCTTTTAAATCAGAAAGCTGAGATAACCGATATGTTTAGTAACTTGTTATTCACTGTTCTACATTTTATCATTATTTATGATTAGAACAGATAGTCTTGAGTATTTATTTTATAATTATTCTCTATTTGCCTATTTTATAAATAAAAAATACATAAACATATCTCCAGTTTCACTAATCTAATCTACATGACAGCATTTTCTGTAACTGATAAAATTTTACATATGTTCAATTCTTTATTATTATAATTATTATTTATTTTTTATTATTATTGCCAATAATTACTATCTTTCATGATCATTTTCACAATTTCATTGTATGTTATACCTAAAGGTTAAATGTCTCCTGTTTTTTTTTTTACTTCTGTTAAGCACTTGAATTACACTAGACTGTATAGAAAGGGTTAAATAAATAAATTTGACTGATAATTTAAAACACAAAATCACAAGTTGTGTTTTTTAAATACCTAAAACAGATGAATGGATGGATAGATGGAAGAAAGGAAAGGGAATTGGGAAAAAATATTTGGAATTGCATGATATAATGAGATATAATGAGACTAGGATAAAAGAAGACAATAATCCAGTAATTCTTTCTTAAAATGTCAAGTTGTTTTGTTGTTGTTAAATCATCATTTAAACCATAATAAACCTGATAACCAAAAGGATCTTTGCTTAACCACACGTCTTAAACAGTTTAAGTCAAAGTGAATGGTTTTAGGGTTTCATATGGATCAACAGACAGAGGAGAAACTGTGAGACGTGAATCTAAAATAAACCTCCAGCACACTGTCCATCTCTAGAACTGATAGCTTCTAAAGTCAAACTGAGGTCGTCACTCTCACCTGCTGCATGAGGATCTCTGGATCGTCAGGTACCACATCTCCGTCCACCACGGGGCCAAAAGCGATGTGGTAGCGGGCTGGCTGGATATCTTGGTCTACTAGCTCCCTGAAGGTCTTTCGCCTCAGGCAGTCTACGAGGTCGGCGGTCTCTGAGTAGGTACAGCCCACCTTCTTGGCCAGGATTGTGGTGTATTTTAAGGGCTGGTAGTTGACGGACCAGCTGGAAATGGCCGTGCCACTCTGAGCAATGGCCCTGTGGAAAAGACCTAAATGGACAAAGTTAAAAAAGGAACATTAATATTCTGTGTTTTAATCTCCTAAAACTATTATATTCTTATCTCTATGAAGTTTTGTATATTATCTGCATTATTAGCTGGACTATAACCTTCAAAGAAAATTGTGTTTTTTATCCCTCTTAAGAAACTGAAACTGAAGACTTACGACCTAAGGCATCCTGTACAAACCACGTCATAGAAACTGCAGCTAAAGAGACTAAGGCAGGAGTGGAAATGAGCTCTTCTGATAAGTCAAAAGATCCATTTGAACTCTCTTTTTAACTCTCCTTTTGGTCTCCTTCTCTCTCTCTTTAGTTCTGCCCATCCTGAGCTGTTGGAGTCACTCGAATAGCTCGTTAAGGGGGCTGCCTGCCTCTCTTGTTTCCTCTCAGGCTCTATTTTTCTTCCTTTTCCGCTCCTCTCCAGGGCTAAAGATTGCTCGGTTAATTATTAAGCAGAACTGCAGAGTCTCATTTCCCTGAGAGATCAATTATAGTAAGAAGTAGCTGGGAAATAGCTATACCTACATGCATACCTGAACCAGGGGAAGGAGGAAAGAGATGGCTATCTCTTATAGTTCCTTAAATGTGACCTTTCTTTTGGTCCTTGTCTGGAACCGTTTTGTCATTTTGAAGTTTTCACATCAAAAAGTAAAATAATTTATAAAATGCAAAAGTATGTATACTCTTCCAACTTTCCCACATTTTGTTCAGTTATTCCTTTCATTTTTTTGGAGGACTGCCAAAGTATGCAGTTCCCTTTAATCTAATAAACGTAGATGCATTTCAGGAAAAAATATATATAATCTTTATACATTACTAATTAGTAAAGAGTAGAGCTAAACTGTCAGGTCTCCTAACTCCAGAAGATCTGCAGCGATCCTATGCACAGATAGAAAGATCTGTTGACTATTAGTTGTGGACTGAATTGAGCCTGTAATAAAGTTTATTTTGAAGTCATTGGGGGTCATTATTTAACAACTGTGAGCTTTTAATATCATCTTCAGAAATTAAATACCTAACAAAGATAAAATGGTTTTGTTTATTTCAGCGAAAGGTGGTTAGAACAGGTGACAAACAACTATAGAAACATAGATAACAGCAAATTATAGGCTAATTATGCTTCTGTTTAACTGACAGCATAGAGTGTTAACTTGTAAGTAGCTACTCGTAAGGGTTGACCCTATCCCATGAGGAAATTAGACTTTGGAGGAGGTTACCCTACACATGCAACAGGAGCCATGATGGAATGATTTACATAATAGTATGAAATTTGCTTAAATAGCCAAGGCAAATCTAATTTTACCTGGATTTTACAACAGACAGAGCCAAGCGTAGGATAATTTTCTATTTCGTCTTAATTCAGAGGTTTTTTTGTTGTTGAGTTTTTACCCTTACAGAGAGAACAGGTCTAACACGCCACTGGACTCTTTACTTTTTCTCTGTTTTCATTTATTTAACATTCATATGAATCACCTGAAATCTCCTAGTTTTTTCAAGACACTGGTTCATCCTCCACCAGAAGGGGGAGCAGAACATCGGTCACAAAAAAAAATCCCAATACAATACATTGAAGTTCCTTGTTATGATGTGACAAACATGTAAACGTATGAATACTTTTGCATGGCACTGTATGAAGCTTTTCACATCTCTTAGCTGTGTCCCTCAACATCTAATCAACATTAAACACTATTCCCACCGTCACACCCCTGCTGTCAGATCTGGTCTGTGATGACCTGTTGCTGACATGGTTGATGTCCTTTAATGACAGAATGACAGACTCCATACCTTGGATCCATTACAAGGGTGGGGGGGGGGGACAATGACAGACAGGCGGCTTCTAGCGTGTTGATGTTACACCGATAGTTGCTGATGAAGAGGAAGAACATGATGATGATGATGGAGTGATCTCAAAGCAGAGGGATGAAGAAAGACAGGTGACAGCGGGTTGGGTTGAGTTGGTTGGCAGCAACAAAAGAAACAGGGTTAATGATGGTTATTACAGCTGTTAAATGATTAATTCACAACAACATCCTTATCCTCCGATAACACATAGACCATGGAAATTGCTCAGTAAAAAGAAGTCTTAATGAACCAGCTTGCGAGGGGTTTAAATGGAATTTTAAAATTGGTAACTCCAAGAAATACTGTTAACATCTAGGCCAAGTAAATACTGACCCCGAGTGTGCTATTGACACAAAGCGCAAACTACAAATTTTAGTTCTTCAAACAATGATTCTGTTTTTATTGTACACAGACAACAAAGGTCCTAATAACCCAGTTAGAACTTGCTGTTTCATAAGTGCTATAGCGATTACAAGCACTCCTGATCTAAAAACGTTTTTAATTCTTGCTACACTGAAGTCTGAAGCTCTACTGTACACTTTTCCTTTTCAGCCAACCAGCAACAAAGAAAACAAATTACATTCCTGCCTATAAATTCCAAAGCATAAGAACCCTTAAAAATACTGAGCAGGCAGGGCTACTGCGGCTACTGTAAATTATAACTTGCACAACCAATGCTTAGTTTAAAAAACCATTAAAGTTGTATGTTGAATTATCACTTCTTCCTGAAAGGCGAACGGTTCAAATGCATAATGAAAGCCGGATATTAATGTTGAATAAACTTCTAACCAGGGTTGGCTCCAAGGGGGAAAGTAGACTGGGATGCTAGCAGTTTCGTTGCTTCAGAAAATAATATTGCACACAGCGCTGCAGTTTTTTGAACTTTTTTTTAAAGAACAAGGTGTTGCATCTATTATTTTAATGAAAGGTTTATAGAATCTGGGAAAAGTTTTCATGGTGTCTTGAGTTAATTTGGTTAATAGACATCAGTGGCAGCCACGAAGATTGTGTTAAACGGTTTCATGCAAATGCTTAGTCAAGTTTTCAGAAAATACTTGTTTTCAAAGCACATCTACAGAGAACGAATTAGTCAAAAAGTAAAGGTCTGCTCAGAGTCACACACTAGCGCACACAGCTGTAATCAGAACAGATGTGTGAATGCATGAACACGCTTTCAAAAATCTCTTCCTCTTCACCCGTATTTCTGTCTGTTCCGGTTTGTGTGTGAGACAGAAAACAGGGCGAGAGGAGAGAGATGTTCAAAGAGAGAGAGACCTTCGAGCAGCGCAGAGAACAGAGATTTAACGATCTGACTAGGACCGCTTCAAGAACGCCGTGATCAAAGGAGGCGGGAGCGTGACCACTTGGCCGTGGATCGTCAGACACAATGATCTCAGTTCAGATCAAAGTGGATTGGTTTGCAGGCCTCTGTCCTCTGGTGGGGCCACATTAACACTTAGCCCCCGGGGATGTTTTGTGCTGGTAATGGGGAGCAGGAGGTCGTACACTCGTAGGGTTTTGATGAAGGAAGGGCCTTCTGCTGCAGAACAGAAGCCTCACAGAAGCAGGTAATGTTGGGTAACGGCGGAGTTGCCGTCTATTTTATCCTCCGAAGATGTGAGCAACGTCGAAAGGATCAAATCTGCACACGCTCATTAGGCATGCCGGTGTCGAAACTCTTAAGCTCAACGGACAAGTGGTGTGTTTCTTTCAGGAAGAAGGTGTCAAGTGAGCATCACAGGGTTTAACAGTTGACAGACTTAACACTGTAATTCTGCGTGATTACGATCGATCTATCTATCCCTTAAATTATGAATACTTCTGCAAGAAATGTTCTGAATACACTACCTGTGAGTTTATAAAACACCTTAGGTGTCAAATACTCCCTTAGACTGAACATAACAATATAATACAACCCCAAAACGGTTTGTGTAATCCTAACCTATCATGCATCGTGCTCTTGGTTCATGCTCTTCTGTTTCTGTTAATGTATCAAAGTCTGTTTTGAATAGTCATGCAGTCCAAGTAAATACTGATAGAAAGCTCAATCAATCAACACAAGGGAGTTTCAGTTTACCTTCAGAGTGGTGAGACAAGATGAGAAGGTTGACACAGGAGGCCCCTGCTCCAGATCCGAAGATGGTGATCCTCTCGGGATCTCCGCCAAAGTGGCCGATGTTTTCGTTGAGCCAACGCAGAGCCTGAATCTGGTCCAGCAGGCCGTAGTTCCCCTTAGCCGACTGATCTCCTGTGCTGAGGAAACCTGTTTTTTGAGAAAATGAAAATGGAAAAAAACATTAAAACATACTATTAACTTTTATAACACGTTTACTTCACACAGCCATTTCCTTTGGATGGTAAATCAGCTTTTAATCAAGTAAAAAAATATGAGTATCTTACTAATTAACCCTCTAAAAGCATTAGCTAGTTGTTTCTTAGGAATTGAGACAAAACATTTAGAATTAAATCAGCTTACAGATTGTAGAAACCATCAAATACTCATGAGATCTTTGGTTTTAGAGCTTTTTACTGAATAACCCAGAGAAGTCTTGTTATAAAATAACAATCAATGAGAAGGGATAGTAACAACAATTATCTGCTTTACTGTTTATTATTTTTAATGGTCCTCATAGTAAAAAGGTTTTAATATAATGCAAAATCTACCTGTAAATCCATCTTCTGTTGTAAACAGTTGTAATAATTTACCCAGTTAAAGAAATCGATAAGATTTCTTCATGTGTAATGACTGATCTAATAAATTGCAGTCTTTAAAAATACATTGTTGGTGATGTATTTAACAAAACCATTTTCAACAAAACTTTGGTATGTATGTCATTAGTTTAGCAATGAAAAACGTTGAACTTTGCAAAAAAGTTACGATAAAAACAGAAATTTGAACAAGACATAACTTGTAAAAAAAATTTTTACGGGAACATCAAAACTACTTTCATTAAGTAATTTAAGGGTGGATGTTTTGGGAGAAGGTTCACTGCATTAAATGTCTGCACTTTACCAAATATAGAATAAATAAAGGTAACAAAGCCCAAGAACCTAAAGGTCATGTGTTGACATCAACTGTATGTTAAACAATGTTGTAGTTTTTACAATTTTCTAAAGTTTTTCAAGTCCACAAAATAAAAATAAAAACATCCTGATATTCTACATATACTGTGTTTACCGATAAAATATCTTGTTTATGTACTTTTATAACACTGTTGCATGCTGTTCACTTAATCATACCTAAAGTCTGCTTGTTCTGCACTTCAGATCACTGCGACAGGGCCATACCCCCTGTTAGCTTTTATTCAACTGTCCAACCAAAGACATAAGTTGTTCCCACTTAAGTAACAATAAAATAACCAAGCCTGTTAAACACATGAATACTGGATAGGCACTTCTTTAGACTAAACAACGGATGCTAAACATAGGTTAGCAAATAAAAACAAATACTGAGCCCATAAATAGGGATATTAACTAGAGGAAAGACCTTAAAAGGCATAAATATTTAAGATAAAATAATTAGTATAGTGTGTTGTGTGACAAGTTTTCCGACTGCTTTAAAAAGAGCTTTTAATTCCCCAAATGGAAAAACTATTTAGAATACGCATAGATAAAATCTCTGTATTACTTTTCAGGCAGAATTTAATAAACCTTTCACTGAACACAGGCTGTTAGGTTGGGTTTGAAGGCCCTTTATCTTCACCTGTACTAGATATATATTAAATTAAACAAAATTATATTGAAATAATTAATAATATAAATGAAAGTGACCTAATATTAGTGTTTTAGCTGCTTGGAACAGAAACAAAATAGCCCCTGTTATTTGACATTAAGTTGAGTGAAAGAGGCGCCATGCAGTGGCAAGACAGCGAATGACAACCCAGATTCAGAAACATGGCAAAAATACTAAGAATACTACTACTAATATTAATACTGATATATATTTTGGCTGGCAGTTATTAGAGAAGGTCCAAAACATTACAATAGGAAGGAAACAGTTTGGAAATCTGTATTTTACTAAATGTTACATTTATTATATGCCATAAAGCTGATTTTCATGATCTTACAACTGACTAAATCTCCTTAAATTCCCTGCAGCTCACTGAAATTAACTCAAGGACAAATAACAGTTGGGTCTTATTGTAAATCTGTTTCATGTATATTCATCCTGTCTGTAACTTGATTCACTTTTCTTCAAGGCTATTATTATCTGTAAACTTGGAACTTTGTTAAAAAAATTAGCAAATTATTAGCATTTTTTTTCTTTTCAAAGATAAACACCAACAATGCATTTATCAATTAACGACACACTGGAGCACAGCACCTAGTTGTTGCTTTTTAAATCCCAGAAACACCAAGCGGCAAGTCTGGGTAAATTACTTAAAGGGGAGCGCAACCACGAGGCAAATAAACCGCCTTAATGCTCGACTGTAAACACCACAATAAACTAAACATAACAGCTATGCTAAGCAGGTCATTAATTAGGCTAATTATTCCCAAAAATAGCAATACCTCTCTGTCAGCACTGTGTTTTGTTGTCAGTGCTACTAAAAAGTCCAGGTATTATTCGGTGCTAAATACATAAATCTGTTGCTTACCCTTATTGTGTAGCCTAATGATGCATCAAATATTGTGAGGTTGAGTTAATAGCAAACAGCAAACGTGCCCATGTTGTTTCTCCTCCACTCTCACGCTGCGTTCATCCGACAATAAGTCATTGTGTGATAGTTTCCCCCACCATACCCTATAATCTGATAAAGGGCTTGGAGCACATAGAGGATGGGGTTCAAGCACGGAGATGCAACATGACAACTCCTGTTCTGCTTTTAACGTTGGTGAGGAATGATGGGCGAGGCGGAGGAGAGAAAAAAAAATAAAATTAAGAGGAGAAGACAAGGAGGACAGTGGGTGTTCTGTGACTCCCGGATAGAGGCGCAGTGTTTCATCTGCGTCCAAGACACCAGGGGTTGGTCCAACACGTACACACAAACAGGGACGCTGATCAAAGGCTGACACTACACAAAAGACTGCATCCTTTTTCCTGCATATCCTTTACTCTTCCCATACCCCGATCAGACTTGTGAGCACACATAATGCTAATGTATGCTATACGCAGCGCTACGCAGACATAAAACAGTCACATATCAGTAGAAAATGATAAAAGGAGGCCATGCTTTGAGTAACACTTTCAAATAAATCGTGCAGTTATGCTTTTTTTTAATGCTCTTGCATTTGGAGACCATCCATGTAGAGGTTAAGGGTGTTTTTGCATCCTTGTTACTTTTTTAGATCTGCATGTTTACACAAAGATTTCCATGCAGCCATGCACGTGACAATGACTTAAACGACTCACTGAAACAAACACTTCTAACAATAACCATCGGGTGTGAATGCATAGTTGGGGGCTGACATAAGTGCCAGATGTCTCCAGGTGAGCATGTGTGCGTGCATAGTAATCGTTCTCCATCAGAGGAGTCCTGAAAAAGGACACATTTTCTAAGCTGCATGGAACTTGCGCGGTTCTGGGACCGTGCATGGTGAAGCTCATGTTAAATATTCTTTACTTACAGAAGGCCATGCTGAATAATGCATGAAAAGAAAAATAGGATTTAGAAGTAGGAGAAAAGGAGGAAATGAATAAAAACATTCCCCTTTTTCTTTATCAGGCCTAAAACGACCTTCCGTCACAATAGCACTTTGACTTAAATACAGGGGCTGGCCTATGGGAGATTCACTGTTTCTCTTTCTTTTTGTCTACTTTTAATCTCTGTAAAGTTGTTATTCCAATCGCCAGTCAGTGGGAACCAAATTATTTGTGGAGTTATTCAAATTTTACGCCAACATACTGAGAAGGACCCACTCTGTGTGTGTGAGTGTGTGTTCAGGGATTTGTTTGCTGGTCTTTTCCTGGCTTATTCCAGAATAACGGCTTCCTGCTTGTTTGTTTGCTCTAACCAGTCGATGTCATGGTTCATGTAAAAAATAAAATAAAATACATAAATACAGCTAATCCTGTAGTTTTGTATACAATAATGTGATGCACATTTTGTACAATAACTGCACAAAACAGCCAGAATCAAAAGCAGGAGGTTATAACACCAACCCAAACCTCAAATTGCTTCATCCTTAATCACAAATCTATCTGATACACTGTACCTAATCTTATATATGGAGTATGGAGGTATACAAAGCCAAATATACCAAAATAGCACATGCATTGTCTGATTACAAATATTTTATGTAGGTAAACACACTTTTGCAGCCCCAAAATGCTTTCCACCTTTCAGAAGCAAAACCCATCATCAGTTTTAAGGGTTCAAATCATGGCTTGCATGAACTTTGCATTTTGTCTCTGAGCATGTGTGGATTTGTTTCTCCACAGGTTAATTGATTTTTCATATTGACTTGCATGGACGTATTGTTGATTGTGCTGGATGTCCCTGTGATGGACAGACTACCTGAGACACTACTCCAGAGTGTGTCCTGCCTTTTTGCCAAATGACAGGTAGAGATAGCATTTCTAGACAATAGATGGATTTGAACAAAACTTGAAAGCACAAACTTACTTTTCTGTAGTGTTTCACTAATGTCTAAATTTTTATCTTTTGATTAAATGACAAATGTAAAATGTTAATCCACATGATTGTATTAAATATGAACTACTTATTACTGTTCCACCTTCATTCACTCTTACACGCTTCATTTTTTTAATCTCTCAGGTCTCCTGTGAGTCAGTGTCTGGGTTCAGACTGTAGCTGAAAGCTGCTGGTCTCTAAAGTCCCGACGTTGGTGAGAAAGAAAGCAGGCCAGCTCCCAGCAGAGACACAGAGAGACCATGTGCACATGCATTTTCTTAAAACCTCACGATCAGCCCCATGTTGACATTTGCACACATTCAACAATAGGAGGTATGATTGCTCTTTGCTTTGCGACGGGTCAGTCTAAACATGTCCTGAGGTTGCACAAGGACACTCACTGACACACATACAGGTAGATGATGACAGAAGACAAGAAGAGAGAGACAAAAAAATAGTCACAAAGGGAAAACCAAAGAGTGAGGTTATAGACTGTCAGGCGTATGTTTTTGTGTTTCCCCGGGGAACAAGAAGAAGGACCACTATCTATTTCACTCCTCTGTTTTTAACCTGAGTCATTACAAAGTGGCAGTGAGTGTCTATCGATCAGGTCTGCCCTGTGAACACCTTTACAGTCCAGAGGGAAACCCAAAAAAGTTTATAGTCCTGATCACACACTTGAATCATGAGCTTTCTTCATAGCGATGTGTGCTTAGAATAGAAAACAAATCACTTTAGAGTCTTTATTTGGAATCCAACATTTCCTCCTCAGACAAACCCTTTCCATCTACTCTTGTTTGTCTGTCACTTGGCTCCTTTGGTGTTACAGGCCCTGTGGGTTTCTATGAGTCAGAAGGTAATGATGGGTGAAATAGGGGTGCCATGGGCCACGTCGGACATGATGTATGGTGTGAAGGCTTGGCTGTTCTTATAGGTTGTGCTTAACCCCTTCCAGTGACCGTTTGATAGTCACAATCTTGTTATGGTTTGCATTTAATTTTTCTAGGATAAAAAACAGTACGGTAGAATTTTTTTTAATCCTACTTTGTTTGAGTACTGGATGCACTGAATGTAGCATTGTTGGCTCTCATTTAAATCCAGAATACAGATATGTGTTGATGGTTCAGAGAGAACGGCTCTGTGGACAAGACTTTAGTTGAACAGCGAAGAGATTTTTTCACACTTATGCCCCAGTCAGAACAACTGAATCTTGAAAATCTAAACCCAATAGTAGAAAATGCTTTTCACCTCTAACCACACCCTCAAAGAAATAATATGCATACAAATCCTTAGCTCCTGTCACCAACCGTCTCCTCTTTATGATGGTATGCTTTACCTTATCTACTCAGTCCCAGTACTAAAATTCCTCTGCATGATCAGACATTATTATGGTCCTGGAAGGATGTCATCCTTTTAATACAACTGGTAGGACGCAAGTGGAAGTGATGAACCATCATTGATCCATCTAAATCCATTAAGTGACCTGATCAGGTATAATGTATCTTGGTATGAAAGGTACTAAACAAGTCACATGTTTATATAAATAAATACTGTAAAAATTGGAGACAACCTTGAGGACGGGACTTGTTCTTTAAAACAGAGGTCAGTCAGATATCAGAATAGGATTGGATTATGAAGGCCTACTTGTAAATTTTCAAGAATCATATTTAAAGCAACACTAAGGAAGTTTCAGTTTTGGTCGATTTTGGCGACTTAGTGTGGGAAAAAGGGGTAATGTTTTGCCCGAAGGAAGACTGCATTTCCCATGAGGAACAGCGCATAAAGTGTTCTAATACTGATCTCCTGGTTGCCTGAAGTTGATTGAAGTACATTTCTGTTTCAAGTGTCTGTGTGAAGGATGCATAGCGACGATCATGCTGAAAATAAGAAACAGGTGAAGTGCCGTAAAGCAGTCCGAACATTCGTAGTTGTTTTGTGTTCCAGGGTTCCTGCCAACCTACTCAAAGTTGCTTAGTGCCGGTTAAAGCGATATGGACCCCCTCTAACCATGACCGAGGTGTCATTCAATGAGCAGTAAGTCGACGTATAATCACAAAAGTTATGAAAATATTTTATGAAGGTTGAAAGGTTACTTAGTGTTGCTTAAATATAACGAAACCATTATCACTTTCTAAGGAATTTCCAACCGTCAAGTACAAATTAAGTGTTTCCATTTACTATTAATGACAAAAGTCACATTCCAGATTTTCAATTGTTTTAGCCATGTAAAAATGTGGAGATTTTTAGAAAAAAATAATTCTAGAATGGTAAAGTGAATAAACGTACCCTCGCTTTAAAGTGTGATATTTCAACAATAGCCTTTGGGAGGATGATTAAAACATGGTTGCAATCAAAGAGGCTGAGATATGAATTTTCATCTATAAAATATCAAGAGTCAAGATTGGAAACCAATGCATACCTCAGTTAACATATTTCGACCATTTTGATTATTTGCTGATAAACATCCATCATTCTGGAAATGTATGTCTCCAAGACGGAAATAAAGGACTTTTCAGAGCATCATCTGAGAGCTTCCACGGACACTGCATACAGCTGCTTTTACACACCGAAAACGTAGACAGTTCCAGTCTATTAAAACTCAAAAACAGAATACACAAACTGTGCAATACTCCATAGCAGATATAGAAGGACAGAAAAAAAAAGATAGAAGTGGAGGCAGAAGGAAGGAAACAAGAACTAATGAATCCCCAAACTGAAGCTTCTGCCAGCAGCTGCAACAGCTGCGCGGTTCCTAAGATTTAAAAAGTTTAACAAACAAGCGGCTAAAATAAATTCATAAACACTCGTTGCGAGTCTGCCGGGGTTTCCAAATGCGTGTGTGCGTGAATGTCTTCAAGCGTTTCATTGTACTTGTGTGCATACAGACCTTTTATTATCGTCTTTATGTGCATCTTTATGTCCAAACACGTTTATGGGACTACTGTACATGTAAACATATGCTCGCATGGTTGTCTTTTACTTCAGGTTTTTGCATTTAACGACCACAAATGTAGTAAATGTCTGCGAGTCTCTGGAGCTAAGAGTAACCTCCATATTTTTCCCTACAAGCTGGCGTCATCCTCACATCAAACAGAACGCATGCTGGGATGGCCTAGATACTGCTGCTCCGTCAACATGCATCCCCTAACTTTGCATGGCAATGTTTCCAGCCAGGATGGTTCGGTTTGGTTGGCTCAGCTTTGTTTTCCTAATTACAGCCGGCACAGTTGGGGCTTTTCTGGCATCACTTTTTTTTATTTATTTTTTTACCGTTTGTTATTGTTTGTAGCATTTCAAAACTATTTTCTTACAAGTGAAAAAACAAAACTGTGATTAAGGAGTACAGCTAAGAGGTTCTTCCTTTGTCTCTTCCCGTATCCCTGTAAAGTACCCACGGCTGTACGCGTGACTGAAGAAGGAAATGCAGATCTATGCGTGTTGATTTCTAAACAGCAAATATTTAAACGGCAAAACGAGCCTATACCTCAAATCATTAACAAGTGAACAAAGGTATTTTCAGACTTCACATTCGTCACATTTTAGATTCACATCTAAAATGAAATGACGGAAAACTACAAAAAACGGTGTCCTCCCCAATCCTGACATCTGATCCGATCACCTGAGGTGGATTAGCAGCTCTTGCCACTAAATCATGGATATTTTAATGTGCTCAAAATATTTTCTTTATTTTAAATGGATTTTATTTATCCATTAAAATTTCCTCTTAAAAGATAGAAAGTGTATATATAAGAACTGATGACAGGCCTTCAAATGGATATCCCTGCCTAAGAAGGTTTATTATCAATTAGTTTAAGTCACCTGCTAATGTTCTACAAATCATTTGGCCTCTATGTCTGTTTGTGCTCTAGGAAAGCTTGAACCGTCAGTTTCCTAAATACATTTGTGAGGATATACAATTTTAAAGAAACAAACAAATGCTTACGTATTTTATGGTTTTTGAAGATTTCTCTCGGAGTGAACAGAATGTCCCAAAAGCCTCTCTGCTTTTTGATCAAACAGACAGCTCCATATTGTCTCCTTCTGAAATCATAACTCAGCTGCTAACCTTCAATTCAACCCTCCGAGCCCGGCCTCACCGGGGGGGATCAGTACTGTAAGCTCCCCTGCTGCTCGTCTGAAACCTCACCGTCTCGCCGCTTCTCACGCACGCGTATTCAAGCAAACGTTCCGTCAGTCACCCAGACAAGCGACGCGGAAGTGACTGATGTTTTCCTCTGCCGTGGCCGTGTAATTGAAATATGCAAATGACACGATAAAAGGCGTTTCACTCAGATGTTGACTGTGGCGGTCCCGTCGAACACACCAGTACTAGTACTAGGGTTACCGTCAGATAAGGTTGCTCCACATTTTAAGTTTGTCTGACATGAGACAAAGGTAACGACGAGCTTTTCTCAGATCAGTTCAAACATCTAACACCTCCGAACTCCTTACTGCTTCAACCTTAACGATGATGACCTTCCACTCTCATGTAGTTTTGATAAACAATTTGGGTAAACAGAGTTACTGCATTTTTGTGTAGATACATATATGGGGTGCACAATCGCAAGGCAAGTGAATATTTTAAACATATAATCCCTTTTAGATATATTTTATAAATCCAAGCTGGATAAAATTCTATGTTGAATGGATTTAAGCCTAGCAGGAAAGGTTTATCTGCAATAAGGTGGGTGTGACCAAAGCAGACTGTAACAAACTTTGAATATTTATTAAGGAAGCTTCTTTTCTTTAGGCAAAATGGGCCAAAAAAAGAGATTTAACTGACTCTGAAGATCCAAAAAGTATAAAAGAGACACTATTTATCGATACATATATTTTAACATCTAACATGTCTTTGGTCCTCTGCTTGTCATGGATGCAACTTTTGGATGCATTCTTGCTCTAACACACTCTGAATAAAACCACTAAATTATCTACTTGGCATATTAGCAAGTTTGGGGAAAGCCTGGTTGTTAATTAATATTTTGATTCAGGTAAGCGGAGAAGCAGACCTGTGCCTTAAAAGTTTTCAAAATTGGGGCAAAGAAAACAGCTCATCCTCTGACAGTCCCCACTCATATTCCCCACTCATAACTACAAATATCAATAACACAAAGATGTAATAACAGCGCTACCTCACTGTATCCAGCAAGGAAACATTGGGGCGCCCATCATGCTGACAGAGGCGTCAACAGCAGCGCCGAACGAAAAGTCAAAGTGTCCGGAGCTTCTGTTATTTCTAGATGTAATGAAAAGCAAACAAATAAATTTGCCGGAGGCTGTTGTCAGAGGTGCAGTTTTTTTACCGTCGCAAAACAACAAAAAAACAAAAGCTGCTTCCCGTGCAAAGCCTGTTCCTGTCATCACGCACATTGATCTATACATACAGGCAAAACTCTGGATGACGTAGCATTAATGCTGAAGAGGGAAATGCTGTTGGTTAAGCCAGGATAATATCTCAAAATACTACATTCGTATTTGTGCCTTTCAATGCAAATAAGTTCAGGATGTCTATAAATATTGCAGGGGCACAGTGAGTAAGAGTGGTCTGTAAAATCCAAACAGCCCTTCTGTTTTACACGGCGGGGATATGAATAAATAAAGCAAGTTCTGCTGTGCCATCATTTAATGTCTGTGGCGTCATAAAAATGTATCTCAGGTGTAGTAAAGCACGTGGCATTCTTATAAATATTGAACTCTAGCGCCCTAAAATTACGCTGTCTCAAGTCTTAGTCTACTAATTGTGATTATATGTGTAGCACTTTCACTTTGATGGACCGTTTTAACAGTATAACTCCAGTTTTGTGCTATGGAATCAAAGCAATTTTTAGGCCCTTTTCATAGTTTTCAGATAAAAACATAGTTAAATGTTATAAGGCTGTACTTGTGAAATATGCATGCTTCTCAAGTCTTTCCCTATTTATAATGCGGTTAAATGATCCCAATGACATAAAGACAACCACATCATCTCTGCAAGTGTAACGGCTGTCATGAGCCGCTTAGCTCATTAGGCGAAAAATTGAAATGGATAGAAAAATGAATTCAGCAGGAAACTACCACAGAAACCACACAGAGGAAAAACACCTGTCGGGTCAAACAGCAGAATGTACTCGATATTCCGACTATTCTACACCATCCATCCACTATTAAATAATGCAGTCGAGCTTCAGCCGGTTTTTGTTCCCCCATTATAAGTAGATGTCTGATCAAAGCCTATATATATATATATA
>JAVLVB010001152.1:959994-992829 GCA_032876305.1 Orestias chungarensis
GATATATTAGCAGCTCCTGCCTACTTGGGAGAAAATCCAGGACAGTTTATATCCTATCAGATGCCTATGCGTTCACTGCATCAACATGTGTAAGGGCTCTGAGAGGATACTTGGATGATATTAGATAGGAGTTGAGTTTAAACTAAGTGTATGTTAGTCTCTTAAATAACTACAGTACGACTTATGATTTTGTATTTTCTACTTACTTGATACCAAATTACTTTATCACCTACTTATTTAGTTACTCATTTATTTATTTTATTGACTTCTACTTATTCCTCCTTTTATCTAGTTACCCACTAATGTGCTGATTTTCTTGTATAGAAATGTATTAATCGTAAAATTACTTATAAACTTTATTATTCACTCATCCATCCATCCATCCATCCATCCATTGAAACTACTTGTTTTTATTAGGCAGGTTGAGGTACTTTAATAGAGAAAGCTTTTGTCTAACTCTACATGTGTGAAGGTTTAAAGATTACACCTTTTGGTGTTGAATCAGATTGTGCCAATTAGACTTTGTTGTGGAAACCAGTTAACACAATCTGCCCATTAGCAAAAATGGTTTTTGAACTTTCACATTTTTAAATCAATAATACATGTGCCGGAAGAGTCGCTGTCTCCCGGCGCACAATCAATACATACACAGATGGCATTGAAGGAAAAGCCTAAAATGACCAAACACACAATCAAAAACAGACCAAAATTTGTTCCTAAAATAGTTATTACTCTGAAAAACAAAATGTTCACTTGCTTTATAGCAATAGACAAACCGAAATGTCTGAAATACAAAGTAAGCTCATTAAGCTGCTTAAGTTTCACATGAAGACTCATTGCTCATTGTGCATTAACAATGCCAGGAGCCTAAGCCATCCGTGGGTCAGTGTGAGTAGAGTCGCTCCTCAGACAAAGCCTGTCATGTTCATCAGATCTGACCGATGCAACAAGGACACAAATCACAAAGAAGTGGGATCTTTCTCTACATCAACATTTCTCCAAACTCTTGTAACCCTGGTGTTCCTTCTGAAGAATGTCCTATTTTTAAAGATTGAACTCACAATCAAACACTCTTTCTGTCAATTGCTTATTTGTTACTCTTTATTGAGCAAAGAACAGGACCATAATCGTCTTCCAGAGGACAAGCATTGCAAGTCATGATCGCTATCAAAATGTACCAAACAATCCGAGCCTGTTTTATAAATATTTACACTGTGGCACATTACATTATTAAACCTATTTTATTTTTTACAATAATGGACATTAGATAATCCAGACATTGAGGGCAGATATGCTGCAACATTACGACATGTTCTGGACAAACAGATCTAGACAGAACACCAAAAATTAAGGCCTGGGTTTAAAGAACCCTATAATAGAGTAACTGTTTGGGCAATAATGACAATTTAATTGGTTTTGGAAGGATTTATTTGACAAAAAATTTATAGGGGTTTGCACAAGTTTGGGTATGTTGCAGATTTTTTATTGTCTCGTATATTTCTATAGGTTTATATTTTTAGATTTACAGGCAGTTTTAATTAATTTATACGTAATTATTTACTCCATTTTATTTTTTTATATATCATTTGTTTAATTTGTACCTATTCTCTTAAATATATACTAATTACAGAAAAAGTTATGTATTAGGTAATTACATTCATACATAAAGTGCATAACTCATAACCTATTTATTTATCTACATTTGGTTTTACTTATTTGAATTCAAAACTATTATATTTACTCATTTACTTTTTTCATTACATAGTTTAATTAATTACAGTGAAGCACGTACTTACTTGTAAAGAATTTTCATTGATTTTAATTTTACCGACATGTTTCCTCTGACAGTACAATTAGTACAATTAGTGGATCAATGGTCCGGCCAGATTTTTGCCTTTAATGTTTAAGAGAATACATGAAGGTACATAAAGACAGGAGTGAAGGTAAGGATGTTCTTTAGCTTCATGCTTACAGATAAAAAAGAAGAGCTTTCTTGTTGTAGCTGTCAGTAACTACTTTCTCTTGTTTTGGGGATTTTTGTATGAGAAATACTGGACATAGTGTTGTCATGATCCTGGCAGCTTGAATACTTCCCTACCCTTTATTCACAATCTCATATGAATTGTAGCGGAGGAAGTGCTTGATGTGAAATTGTTGATGACACTTACTGCAACACTTTGGCAATTGCAACTTTTGTTATATTTTGTAGCCCGTTGTGTCGAACCACAAAGTCTTACTTCACTTGCTAATCATACACAAAGTTGTGGCTTATGTTCACTTGGAAACTTTCAGTATTTGAGTGATTTTTAAATCAACACAAACCCATCTGACTGATTCATGAAGTCTTTTGGTTTAGCAGCCCATAAAAGATCTAAATTAACAAAAGTACTTGTGGATTCCACTCAGCTCCGCTCCAGGTTTCAACAATTATTTACACTTTAGCACAGAGCAGAAAGGGATTAAATCCTCTAACCCTTACAAAGTCACACTTTAGCTGATCCATTTTCTTTCCGTTTTTTATTTTTTTATTTTTTATTTTTGGAGGCCACACAAAGTTCTGCCAACAAAGATTGGCAGTGACTTTGTGTTTTGCTGGACCGGCAGATGGATTAAGATTGTAAATAACCATAATCCTTCCTCTTGGCAGGGAAGCTACTCAACTTCAGATGTGTCCTCTGTGAACTCGTTATTTCCTAGAGTGAGGATGCTTGACTTATCCAGGGTTGGGCAAAATTTTGTTCAAAACACAGAAAGAAAAGCATCAACCTTATTTTTTTTTTCTTCTTACCTCATCCACTACACAGCTCTACTCCCCCCTCAAAAAAACAAACATCTGTCTTCAAGGCAAGCCACAGTCTATCACCTACCCACAGCATGGACCTATTAGACTTATCTTAGCCAGAGTTGCTCCTAATTTGGCAGCCTCAGAGCAATGGGTAGAGTGTTTTGAAAGTTATCAGAGTGAGGCCAGCTCTGTGTTTGGCAGACAGAAGGGCAGCGCCACCAGTGTCTGTCGGCCAGGTTGATTAATACGCAGCGGCGAAGTGGCTGTGCTTGCAGACTGGCCAGCCTGGATGCTTCCAGGGCTGTAAATGAATGACACATTAACTCAGAGTTACACAGAAAATGTGTTGATGGTGTTCGCTGTTGTCCGCACACAGCCACACATGCCAGCCGGCCACTTCTCTGTCAACTGTTTCAGCTGTGAAGCGTTTGGAAGACAGCTGTTTAATAGCACACCGACGTGACAGAGGAGTCCACCAACCGAGGAGGAAAAAAACGCAGATTGCGCTGTTAAATCTGTAATTTAACAACAGTTATTTTGTTTATCTGCTCCCTGCTTTCATTAGATATTTCAGGCAGCCTTCTGTTAATTAAAAAAAAAAGACTTTTAATGTTTTGTTCGAGGGTAGATGAACAAATCAACGGGTATATTTTATATGTTGGTAAATGACTGGCAGCTGCAAAGGAGCCAAAGCAATAATATCCCCATAAATTAAGTCCTGATTGTTACTTCCTCATTTATGTTGATATTCTGCCCATTTATGCGCACTGATGGTAAACTGCCAAAATATCAGTAGTTACAAAAAATAATAAAACAATCTAAGTACCAGTTCAGAAACAGGAGTAAGTAATATGTGTAGTTTACAATATGTTACAGTAACATACAGAATAATAATCAATAACAGAATTACACTGAATCTTGGTCTTGTTTAAAACATTTTCTTTTCTACTCATGCTGTAGGCAGCAGATTTAGAGTACTGATGTTTTGATCTCATGGCTTAGTTGTCAGAAAAGGTGTCCCACAAGGTTTTGTATTAGACTTTTTACAGTTCACATATAAGGTGGGAAATGTAATAAGGCATCTCTACCACTAGATAAATGACACAAGTATCAATTTTAGTGTAAATTCTCCTGCCAATGTACATTTATTCCCATTAGTTTCATTCTACATTGGCACTAATTACTGAGATTTGCCCGTGTGGATAAAAGTTTAATTTTACGTAAACTACCAGACTTTATCACAACTAACGCTTTGTGACAGGTCTTTTTTTTTTTTTACTTTCTCTCACAGTTATGGAGCAGTAGGTGCTTCCCTGCTAAGAAGCCAATGTTAAATCAATACAGGATTCATTTTCCTGCTGTATAGATTCCTTTGAACCGATTTTCACTTCAACATCCTCACCAGATCCAAGGCTGTTGTTAGGATTGATTTGCACTTTTGAACCAAGACCCATTCATGTTTAGGAAACAGATCATGTTGTCTTTCCAAACAGCATGATCCCACCCCATTCTGACACGTAGGTACTCTTGGTATAAGATTGAGCTCACTGAAACAAACATAAATAGATTGTTTCTAAATTTTGGGCAAGTTTTATTTCTAAAGAATATGAAACTTGAGCACTTCTGGGTTTTTACATTGAATAAAAGAGGCATACTGTATTTAACTGAAAATCAAAAGAAAATAAATGTTCTTGAATATATATATATACCAATCCATATATATACCAATCCATCCATCTATGGGAACAACTTCTCGATCCGGCTTCCTCCTTTTAAAATATTCAAGGATTGTTTCAGAGTTTATTAGTAAAAGTTTAAAGAAAAGGTTTCTTTAAACTTATTATTTGTATTTACTTATCTGATGGCAACAGATGATGTTTTCTGGCATTTCCCTCTTTTTACACGTCTTCTAATGTTTATTTCTGTTTTTACTCTTACACTCAAGTTATTTCTTTCCTCACCTCCCACTGACATGGTCCTCTGTGTGTGTGTGGCCACGTTTGTGAATCGTTGGGAGTATTACCATAAGCTACAGGTGTAAACATGGTTGGGTATTTGTTGAAGCGTTTGCTCCGGGACTAAAAGGGAGTACACAGTGGGTAGGTAGGCTCAGGTGCTGTGGGGGGCCGAGGATCTTGCTAATCCACAGCGACAGCGTAAAACGGTTAGGGAGAAGAATAAACACACACAACCACGTTCAAAATATATATTTATTTATTCTCTTATTTGCATTTCCTTCAATTCATTTGTCATTCAATTCTTTTAAATTGAATTCTTTTGGAAACTTTTTCAAACTGAGTTGTAACGATATATCTATAATTTCAATTGATTTTCTTGTAAAGTGCCTTTTAGACGGTATTTGTTGTAAATTGGCGCTATATAAATAAACTGATTCTTGATTCTACACCATAACCCTGACATAAACCTCAAAAGCAGAGTAGTGGGTTCTAACAATAACACTATTTGTTGGGACGTAGAAGGTGAGAATTGCTAAAACAAACATGCAGAGAGCTGTGAAAGGATGCCTCACAAACATGCACATTTCTTTGTCCACTTTTGTGATTTTTTTGCTTCTCTGTTTTGGCTGGCTGCACATGTATGAGACGAAATCTGATCCGGTTTGCTCAGTTCACCCTCTGACCTTGAGCCTGTGCCGCGGGGAATGTTTGACATTAACTTCTATGCCTGCCACAGCAGAGCCACATCAACTCATCCTCATCTGTTGTCAAGCCCACGGTTGCCTGGAAACTGGCCATAGGTGGAGTATCATCAAGATGAGGAGGAGGACTATGTGGCCCGTCTGCCTTTTCCTTACATTTCCCAGTCTTCCTGTTTAATCATCATCGTTACGACACTGTTACGTTACCAGAGTGTGATTGTCAGCCATTTTTATTTATATCTTAGGCTCAGATGTTTTTCCGTGAGCATGTCTATCACCTTCTCCACCAGATAGCTGGTGGGCAATTAGTCGCTCTCGAAGAATAGATGGAAATAAAGTGTAAATACACTTTTTTTGGTTCTTATACAAATCAAGCAAAATCTCAACTTATTGGACCAAAAGATCAGGTTTTCCGGATGATTTGTAGCATGCTTATAAAAAAATAAAAACATAGTTTATGTTTTTTTAAAACATCTAACACATTTATGGAAAGACTTTATAAAAGTCTGCAAAACACACTACAAATTACAGACAAATACAAAATATCTATTTACTGTGAATGGTAATTGTTGTGTTTTTTTTTTTTTTTTGGTGTTTAAGCAAATTCTGTACTAGTGAGAAATAATTGTAATAAATAAACCATAGCACCACATTTAGTTAGGGAGTAAACTTTGCTGATTTGTCTTTAGTAAATCCAAAATAATTTGAAGTTTAAAATTATTGACCCAAACTTTTCAAGCCTGTGGGAATACTGCATTAACATTCAAGCAGTTTTAGGATTTTCCTGCACCTGCATGAACCCTGAGAGACTTATTAAACCTTTTTTTCCCCTTTCACTGGTTTAGGAGGCACTTTTTTAACTCTCTCCTTTTCTGTCTCTTTTTTCCATTCATCGTCTTTGCTTCCCCCCTCTCTCTTTCAAACGTCGACACAATCCTCTACAACTTGTTTCATGCTCTACTTCCTCTCTTCTCTCGGCGTTCAAAGCCAAGATAGCCTGCGACTGTTGTGCTTTATAGAAAAACAGCCAAGGCTGCATCCAGCTCCAAGATCAGAACACACAAAAACATTTGATTGGTGTAAAAAGAAATAGTTGGTGCATGCTGTTTTTAGGCATGTTTAAGGCAATTTTAAATCATTCTTCAATCTCCTTGTCCTCCAGCCTGTTGTGCTGTAACTGATTCATGTTGTATAACTTTAAATTAATTACCCTTTAATTTTCCATGATTATTAGAAAAATTATTCTTAACAAAATACAACTAATTATTCTAGTTTCTTTTTTCGCTTCCTGTTTGTGTTTTTCTCTGCATCTTTCTGATTTTATGCACCGGATACCCCAGTGTAGTTTTTACACCGAGGGCAGCAGTAGTTTGTCACATCTTTTACGTATTATACCGACTCCCTGTGGGACACAGACAGAGAAATTAAGACAAGGAATGAGAGAACAGAAAGAACAGACACCAGAGTGAGGTGGTGAGGCTGATAAAAACATAAGAAGCACACTGAGTAAAGCAAAAGAGTGGCAGAAAGGAGTAAGGGATGTAGTGAAACAAAGGTGAAGAGGACACAGAGTGCTGCACAGAGTCGACCCGAAATCAAAGACATTAACCAGCAGGCTTTGAGCTGCTGTGACAACACTTGATGTGAATGTGTGAACGAATGTGCATTTGGTCAGCGTATAGATTGTGACGCGGTCACACCCTGAGGCTGAAAGTCAATCCATGCTCCTCCTCCACCAACCAAGATGGATGGCCAGCAGTGTCTGCTAATCATGTGCTCCACTAGCCAGGTCACAAACACCTGAGGCCGATGGAGGCATATGCCTGTAACATCAACTCTGCAATGCTTGTCTGAGAACACCTGGGAAAACATTCTGCAAAGCGACACCATTCACCTGGTGGTGGGGCTAAAGTCATGACTCTGGGAAGACAGTCAAACAAAAACAAACGGCAACTACAACTTATATTTTAGCACATAAACCTGCAACTCAAGCCCACTGAGAGGCTGTTCATACTTGGAAGAAATTTTTTTTACCAATTCAACTATCCTCACACTCTAACTCTAAGTATTCTTGTTTTGGATCCCCCCTTTCAGTCAACTTTAACAACACTTGCTCATTATGCCTACTCAATGATACACACAGAAAATCTGCAACACCTTCCACAATTATTGGCAAGACATGTGTTTGTCTTCACAGCCATGATGAGAAATCTCGTAAGCTGGGCCATTTTCTACATTCAAAGCAGTCATTAATTACAGCCGTGATCATGCAGGAAGTCCCTGGCTCCCTATTTCAATACCTATACAATAAAATAACAAAAGTTCCTGCACTAGAAGTAATTCAATAGATTTGTAGAATTAGTGCAAAAAAGCATATATAAGCTGCATCTGTTTTCACTTGCAGAAACAACTATGATTTTCATCTGAAATAATTAAAGTAATAGATTATTTTGGTTTCTATTCTAGTAATAATGGAAACTATGAACATGATGATTGTCATTAAAGTAAAGAATGATTTTTATGAGCGATTAAAGCGAAACAAAAAAATCTATGCTTTTTATTTGTTGCCCCAGAAACATGCTAATGTTTTCCCACAAAATTAAAGAAGCTGTGATTAAATTATGATACATTTTTTTATAGATATAGAATGTATGATCATTGCATTATGTTGAGGTCAAATGATATGCAGATGAGTAAGTAGTGTTGAAACAGGTGGTAGATAAAGACAGTGCTGAAAAACAGAAAACTATTGGAGGATTATAATTAAATGTAGTCATGTAGACTTTGATAAAGAATTGGGAAAAGAGGTCAGTAGCAGGTGGTCACATAAACATGACGTAAAAGGAATAGTATGTTGCACAACAACAATGCAAAGCAGCACTGTTTCCTATCCTACCTTGTATATTGGTGTTACTAAAACAGGTAGTCCATTAGGGTAAAATACCTTTGACCCCTGTCTTGTTGCATTAGAACTACCTGAAGATAAAGGTAAATTTTTCTATGGATGCTCCCAAGTTGTATATTTATTTTACGTGATCAAGTAAATTAGAAGTTAGATTGGGCTGTCACCAGCTGACCTTCAACTGCTCTCTGAGGCACATGGCAGTCAATATCAGTGTCCCCAATCCCAGTAGGATGTGAGTTTACACAAGGGTGTTGCTTCTTCAGGTTTAGCCCAGATGAGCTGCAGGTGTAAAGGCTAGGCTAGCAAGTGCTCACCAGCGAGCCTTTTCTCCAGACTTAGCCGCAAAAGGAGCTCTGAGTCTCTGTAATCTTGATGGTGTTAAGCATGTATTGATGTCTTCTTTCTTTCATTTTTCATAAACTGGTCTTAGCCTTACCCTTCCTCACCTAAAGGTAATACACCATGAAGGAACCATATTTTGATATTGGAAAAAGAGAGATCGATGGAGATGCTCTTTTATGCCTCAGTGGTACAGAAATAACTTCTGTAATGAAATAAATAATTAACAACCGGAAAATTATAGATCTATTTTCAAAAACATAAATGAATAAAATGAAATAATGGTCAACACATTACATCTTCTGACAAAAACAAACATATGCACCAGCTTTCCACATGGTGCACTCCCACTTTTTCATTTGTGAAGCTGCACTTTTGGCATTTTATGTGAAATGCTGTTGTGGCTTCTATGAATGTTTTGCTTCCAGCACACAAGGCAGCCTCTTGGGAAATATGTCACACAACATAGTACGGCAGTATTTTGTGCAAAGGGCCTTTCACTTTAAGTACACACTTAATGGTCCAATGACAAAAAAGGTCCTCTCAAATGCCCTGGATACGTAAAAAGTGAATTTTTTCATGCAAAATAGGACATTTGGTGACCCCACAGTATGTTGAGCTGTCCCCCTTCAGAAGAGGGAAAGAAGTCAGTTTAGGTGGATTGAGCATTTTTTATTAAATACCTTCTGAGCACGTTTCCCCTGGCGCATTTAAATTTAAATCCTATTGGACTAAGACACCCCAGGCAGACTCAGAGCTTGTAGCAGGAACCGTTTATCTTTTATTACATGGGAACACCTTGTTTCTAGAGGGGGAAATGTCCTGGTTCCCTCCTGGGCCTGTTAATTTTGACACAAACTGGAATTATGCGAGACAATGAAGCAATTGTCATAAATGTGGGTGAAACTAGCACAAGCTGTATCTCCTTCAAAAACAAACAGATTATTTGTTCTCATATGTCCTCATCTGGATCAAGTCTGGTATTTCTCTGCATTTCTCTGCACACCTATTCTGTAGGAGTCCACAGCCTGAAACGGGAACTGCAGAACGATTACATTTACAGACAAATGTGCCCACTGTTCCACAAACACTCTTCAAATTCAAACTCTTATCTTTTCCTCTTGCAATCCCAGAAAAATATTGGACTTATAAGTGATTTATTAGTTCAGAGTGCTTTCAGAAGAGGCTCATCCACTTTTCCCTTCCCTAGTTGTTCTTGTTTCACTCATCCATGTCCATCCACCCATTATTCCAGCCTCCCAGACCTTGAAGTTATTAGTCCATTAATTGCCTCTAAGAAACCCCAGTATACCCCCAAAATCCAATCGTTCTCTGATTGTAATGAGAAAATGATGATAGGTTGAATTAAAAAAAAGAAAATAGGATTGAATTTCCCAAAGAAAGAGCGAGTCATGTCTGGGGAAAGAGTGTGTGAACGGAGAAGTTAACTTGATAGTGAAGGGGAAAGATCATAAAGAGTTAGCTTTATCCATGATTTACTATGAGACACGCATATGTTATGCATTACTGTGGCAAAACAAACAGCGCATCCATCGCCTGTGTCTGCGAGCAACTGATCAAGCCTTAAGAAGCAATACGAGCAGATTGATTGTGGTTATCTAATCATAGCTTGTAATTAAAGAGAGTTTATTCACTCAGATTTGTTAAAAGTGGCCATTGGCAGGGCTTACATGTTTAATAGCCTCATTCTTACTTAGACACAACCTGCAGAGACTCTGAAAGATACCCAGCATGCTTTATCTGATGGTTTTCAGGTTCAGCAACACACATAATTGTCACCTGAAGGAACAGATTTCACATGAAGTAATAAAAATATGTTATCAGAAAATTATTCAAAACATGGATTGTGTGTTTGTGTGCAATAGAGAGATGGAGAGATTGGAGAAATGATAAAAACAAACTGTGTTTCAGCAATGAGCACAGAGGAGGGAAGATTAAGTCTTGTAATAGCCACTCAGAGGAAATAAATCCAGTTCTAATGACAGTGTCCGTGTTCCGAAAGTCGGATGGCAGGAATTAGAGGTGAGGGTGCGGCTGTGGAGTGTGTAATCTAAAAAGTCTGGCAGGGAGACATTGCATTTATGTGTTTAGTGATGATTCATGTGATGTCTGACTTCATCAGGAGCTATAAACGCGATCGGTTCACGCACACCCAAGATAAAATCTGCACATTTATCTCACTTTTTTAAAAGTGTTACCAGCAGGTGCTACTTCCAGCTCCCTCACTTTTCCTCTTGCCTCTCTCAAGGCCTCTATTACTCGGCAAACCCCCGCCCTCCCGTCTCAAGATAAGCCAATCTTGAGCACATCTTGACCATACTGGAAGGGAAAAAACACAAGGAGCTGCTGTAGAGGTGCTGCCAAACACGACGTGGGCAGTCGGGCGGAGGAGGGATGGAGTTTAGACAAAAATGAGATAACAATGGCGAGGTGTGAGTACAGTGTGGATTATTTTCAGCGGGGTGGGTGGATGAGCAGTGGTGGAAATGCTGGGTACTCCTCTTGACAAAAGCCTCTGTGTTCTCATTGTTCTCCTGGCAGGACTAGCAGGGTGTCTGTGGAAGGACTGATAAGACGACTCCATTAAATAATAACCTTCTTTGACCGGAACTGTAGGTGGTGCGGGGGGTCTTTACCTCTTTGTGAATAAGAGAGGAAAGACTCTATCCTTGTATTCTTGGTTCTTTCAGGAAGTTTGGACCAACATATCAAGTATTTAAATTTCCATTAGCACACAGGAAGGATTAGGTGTTGTGTGGATGGTATGTTAGAGCTGATAGCATGTCTTTCCTGGCATGTTCTGTTGGATTATAGGACATAATAACTGTTCTGATAACCACCACAGCAGTCCTGTTAGGCTTCGATAGGAACAACTCTTTTGGACATACTTGTGCTCAGGCAGACTAGCAACATATCTCCCTGAGTGGTGGATTACATATTTATTTCCTGTCTTGGAAATAATTTCTAGTGCAATAACACTTATTATAGGTGTGATCCTGCAGCTGGAGAGATCAGTTGGTAATGCACCATCAGGCTGCTGTATTTGGCACATACCACGACGGACTTCAGCAGCCGATAAACACATTGATGAAGAGGCAAATGATGCCCTGGCCATCTGCTGCTAATGTAGCAACATCAGTTAATATTCCACTTTAATCCACAGCAGGTTGGAATGAAATGCTTTTGGTGTTGTGGCCAAAAACCTGGATGAAAAGTGATAAGCTTTTGTGCGGATCCCTTGTAGGGTAACAGGTAAGATTTGGTTGTTACACCTAACTGCAAAGGAACAAAATCCTTCTTAAGCAACATCAACTGTACTCTTAACCCCAGCAATCAAAACCTTTTAATCATGGCTGTTCCAATTAATTTCAGTCCAGATACTTCAATTTGTTGTGGAAAAAAATGTCTCACAACTTAATTTGATTAGGCATCTTTCACAATATTGATCCAAGGAATGAAGACTTTAAGGATATTTATAAGAAAAACTATGAAAACTAGCTTCTCAACAGGCTGCTATAAGATGTTACTTCTCTAAAGTGTATCCAAAACCTGCCACCCCAGACAGAAGCCCAGTCAGGCAAAGTCGCACCACAGAGAATCTTACATTACTGACAGTGTTTCAAAGCACAACTGAAATACAGACATGATAAAAATGCTACGTTCAGACAGTCATGAGACATAAGCAAAGGAGGAAAATGTTTCAAAACTTCAAAATAAAGCAGTGCACAATTTAGAGGAAATCTTTGGAAAGAACTTGCCCGGTATACAGGGCTTGTTTGAGATTGTTCTTTAAAGTGTCTCAGATTGGACTTGGGATTCAGGGGCTTTGTGGCCGTTTCTTAGGTCAGACCTTTTATTTTAGAAATTGACAGAAATAGGAAAGGTAGAGCTATCGATAATACAAGCAAACTGGCAAACAGTGCCTCAATGTTTGGCTCAAAACCCATGTCATTGCAGCAGGATTTCTGCACTCAAGCTGCGGCTTTATCAATCCCAGCACGGTCAGGAGGAGGTCAAGATGTGTGTTTTAGCAGACGTGTGTGCCTAACTTTTGTATATGTGCCCTACGTTTTCATTTTTGATGAATCTTTCAAGCACCAGTGGAGAGTTTTACATTTTATCTTTAACATCATTTTATAGGCTTTTCTGAAACGTTTCCGTTTTTGGCTCCTTTCAGCAGCTACTGAAATAAATTCCAGGGAAAGCTTTTAACCTTATAACCTACAACATTTATCCCACGGTGATGTCACTGTGGAGGAACTATGAATTTCCTTAGTTCTCGAACTTCTGTCTGGAAATATGCAACGTCTGCAAATAATGTAAAATGTACTTCAAGCTCTTATTTAACACATTTTTTTCTCTCTTTAACTGTCATTGCTGTTTAGATTGCCAAAGTGTGAATTAAGAGATCTGAACAGGATTGCACTCAAGTAAATTAGAACACCACACATATAGCCACTTTTTTTACTTAGTTATCGAATATATTGTAGATTTTGTTGTCTGCGGATCATGGATGGGTGGATGGATTGACCGATGAAAGTGTAAGAAAACAATAGGTAGTTACGCTAACAAATCAGCATGATAGTGGGTAACTAGTTAGGAAGAGAGAAAAGTAAGACTTAATAAAAAAAGTGAGTAACAAAATAATTATGTAGGAACATGAATAAATATTAGGTAAAATAAATGTGATTAAGGAAAAAAGTAACCTAACTGTTAAACTATATACATTCCAAAATACTTTGTTTATCCCAAAATATTAATAATTAATCATATCATGAAAGTAACCTGGAGTGAGATGGATGGATAGATTGATGGAAGGATGGATGGGTGCATGAGGTGAAATGTAACATTTACCAGCCGAGGACTGACTTAGTGCTTGAGAAAGTAAAATTTACACAAATTAAAATCTTGTTGTTTATTTATTTATTGTCAGAGTAGGTTTTTATGCTAAATTGTTTCTGCTATTAGGCATATTCAAGCCACTTGTGTTACCCCAACTGAGTTATAGTTCTTACCTGGTTTTACAGCTCCTAGCTTTGCATAGTTTATCACAAACGTTTTTTCTTCTATTCAGTTACTTTCTAGTTACATTTTTTTATTTTCAATAAATCCACGCTATGCCTCCCTTAACATTAATGACATGGCAGTATTGGTTTATTAAAAAAACAATGAACCAATTATTAGTCTGGTAACTATTCATGTTACGGTTTTTAGCTTTAACACACATAAGAGACATTTACTTTATTTAATTAGACAAACAGGAAATGTGCTGAAAAAGGTTATAGTTGTAATTAAGGTCAACACAGAATAGAAAAATGTAATATTTTTTCAATTAGAAGAAGGAATATGTCAAATTTATTTAGAAAATATCTAAGAAAACAAAATACCTTGTTTTTTGGCAATACAACAATCTGGTCACAGCCGGAAACTTTAAATTTAGAGAATAAAAAATGTACTCAGTTTTTTTTATCAGAACTTTGAAAGAAAACATAAAAATAACCCTTTTATTGTTATTCTAGGAAACCTGGAAAACCCACAGCACTAATATAACCAACATAAATAACGATAACTACTAAATGTGCCTGCTTTCATCTGAATCTATGAATGCTCTGAAGCCTTTTACCAGCTGTTGCCTATAAACCCTGCTTGAAACTGTGATTGCCACTGCTGTCGGCATGATCGTTTAAACATAACAACAAGGTGATGTGTCCACGAAAAGCCTTTAATAGCTGTTGCTGAAGCAGCTTTCATAGGTTACATCATTTATACTCAATCATCCGTCTATAAGAAATATAGGAATGGATATGGGTGAAGACGTGCAAAAATCTACTGAGAATCTTGATTCGTTAAAAAATTAAATGGAAAACAATTTAATAGAAATATTTTGAGTAAATGATCATGTAGGTCTAGCTGTGCCTCATCGATGAAATGATGTCTGATTACTCTCAATGTGATAGATATACTCTTGTCTTGAGAAACAGAGTCTAATTCTTGCTTTTTGAAATAATTTACCTATCAAAACTCAATTTAAAAGCCCTTAGAAAAAAAGAAAGAGGGCTGATCAAACCATCTACAGATTGTGTAAAAATACTCTCACATATACTTTGATTGAATCGACAAACTTTTTTTCAGGGTAAGATGAAGCAGTAGCTAGATAACTTAAGTGACACAAGCTTCTTTATGTGCTAATTGCTTTCATCACCTCAATTTGTCCATGTCCTCCAATCAACAGATCTGCCAGAACAGGCCACAACAGGAAGTGAGAGGCCTCTTAAGTCCCTAAATGACCAAAATGCACAAAAAAACATGAACGTCCTCAGGAAGTGGGTGACACAGACAGAAAGCCGGAGACAAAGCATAGGAACAAGCAGAGTTAAATAAGGAGAATGTGGGCTAATAAGAGAACCTGCCACAACAGGGAAAAAGGCTTTCTAAGTTATTTAGTTTAGAAGTGGGAGCACAGCAATGTCTCATTAGGAGAGGTTTCATCAGGTTCACAAAGAACAAGAAGCACAGAACGAGACAGGCCGGCGCTGAAAACACTGTCAACCTCGCAATCACAGAAGATTAGAGAGTCCATTCAGGAAACGCTTCTTTAGATGCCGAGCACACGGCTCCTTCTTCAAATCATCACCGGTTGTAGTTTCACTCTTGGTACTCTAAGAATAATGAATCTTTTTGGGTTTTTCCTTTACTGTATAAGATTCGGATTTCTTAGTTGTCCGGGAAAATGTGAAGTCCTAAAAGTCCTAAGACTGTGAAGTCCTAAAAGTTATAATTAAGGTCAAGACAGAAGAGAAAAATTAAATATTTTTTCAATTAGAAGAATTGGAATATGTCAAATTTATTTAGAAAATATCTAAGAAAACAAAATACCTTGTTTTCTCCCTGATCTTTCTTTAGTTAAAACATCTAGTTATGACAAATTGTTTCTCTCAACATAGCAAGGCTGTAAATTCAACCTTTTTATTGTATCCAGAACCAATTATGTTTCTTTGGCAGTAAATAACTAATGTGCCCTGATAGAAAAAGCATGAAAGAAATTAAGAGTGTAAATAGAGAGGAAGTACTTGCCACATGCCAGTCAGTGAGGCGGACACCTAAAAGATTTATATCGATTCATCACTATTTTCTGAAATTAACATTTAGGTGAGGACGAGGGCCAAACAAACACCACTCTCTGAGCTTTGTTCTTATTATTACTAATGCTGGGATAATTATAGCTGCACACAAAGCTGTTCATGCCTCTCCTGAAGCCATACTGGTGCCAAACTAAATTAATATATGGGGGAAATTAAAAGTGCTGCTTCCGCAGACGATGTCAACAGCTCAGGAATTCGCCAGGTCTGTGCCTGCCTGGCCGGATCGACAGCAGCGGTGGCTTCACCCTTATTCATCCGGGGCCTGATTCATAATTAATGGAGGTTATAATTGCAAAGTGGGAACATGAGCGACAGACAGCGAGGAAGAAGAGTGGGAGGAAGGGAGAGAAAACGAGCAATAATAAAGATTGAAAACACACACACAAACACACACACACACACGTCTGTGTGCAGCTGGCATTTTACACAGCTTTCATTTAGCCATCCCTCTATTTCTCATGTCATTAACATTTACACACACATGCACACAAACATGCATACTGAATGGCTAATGAAACCAGTGTCCTCTGCTTGCCAATTTGAAGGTCTCTCAGACAACGATGAAGGAGGTCACTTGCTAATTTCCTACCTTAAAAAAAGTTTCATAGAAAAATCTAAGTAAAGTATAAACAGTCCTCTGTGAGAAATAATGCTGAATACATTGCTAGGAGATAAACTGTTGGTTCATCGTACAGCTCATTAATTAAATTTAAAGTAGAGTTTGATTGCATTTTAGAAATATCAGAGACTGCAACATCCTTATGGTTCCTCTCCAAATGTCAGTAAAAGTTGGACGTGGTCGCAGCCGTCTCCGTTAGTGTTGCTTTGCAAAACGTACATATTGCTCGTGTTTTCTTTTGGCTGTGGTTTTGCACAAAAACTCTTTGTGGTTGAAGTAACCAAATTTTATGACAGATGAGTTGGCTGACACCTTCTAACTGCCACCTGCACTTTCGTGGGGGGCGTGTGAAAGGGGGCGGGTAACAGCCATTAACGGTGACAACAATTTCAAATGATAAATGAGTCAAGACCCAAGTTATTGGTTGTGCTCAATAAGTTTCATGAAAAATCACAGCAATGATATTAACAAGTAAATCTACAAATGCACAGGTAGTTGTGGTCTTGACTGGTCTTGAAATGAAATCCAGAGTCCGCTTTGTCCGAGACCGTGACAAGACCGAGTAAAAATTTAGTTTTTATAGACCTTCAAAAAGTGGACCAATCTCGAGACTACAACACTGGTGCAAGGCACTGCTTAGGCATTATTTGTTTAAAGCCACATATTTTCATATACTGTAGAAGAGTAAGACACCCGACAGTACAAAGGGGGCATTGTGACTATATTACATGCACACTCATTCATGAGTTGAATGTTTTAGGTTGGAATAGAGCAGAAAGTAAAGGAATAACAAGTTGATCCCCTTTTTAGACTATAATATTGATCCCCTAACCTGATTTTCATTAAGAACAAAAAGTTTTTAAGAACATGCTGTTGTTGATGCATATTTAGGCTGGAAAATATGGGACGTGAGCAGTTATGATTGGAAGTATTGATAAGAGAAAATTGTCTTAGTTTAATGACTAGAGGACTAGTTGACGCTTCCCTAGCTTACAGATGGTAGTGCTCCCTGTGGACCCGGTTATAAATCTGCTGATTTGTAGTTTACTACACATCCTTTATGATATACAAGGTATATGGTATGTGTATATAATTATATGCGTGCACACTGGCATATGTACATGTATGTATATGTATGGATGGGGTTTACACTATGACATCTACAGCCTATGTAGCATCATGTTGCACTATTCTGTCACTTTTCACACTGGTTCACTTTATATGCCATTTAAAAATATAGTGGTAATTCTACAATGTTTACTTTACTATAACTAGTTCTTTATATACATTGTTAATTTTTCTTGTATTTCTTATATTTCTACTTTCTATTTTAAATGCATTCTTTTTGATATTACATATTTTTACCTATTTTGTATTTAGTTAATTAGTGTGACGGAGCAGTCACAACAAAGCATTTCACTGCAAGTTGTACTGTGTATGACCATGTATCTGACAAATAAACCTTGACTTGACTTGACTTGACCACATTTGTTGCTTGTTATTGGATTTTGTATAATAACCATGCATTCTTTATTTTTATTCAGCTTCAGCACCTAGTGCTTTGACTTAATTTACTTTATTCTGTTATAATGTGCCACAAAGACACCCCGTAAATAGCTGCTAATTTAAGTTCACTCAAAATTATTAATGTTTGGTTCAATTTATGTAAGTCAACCGGTCCAAAAAATGGTTCAAAACCACAATCTGGGGAAATAGGTTGTAATAAATATTCCAGAAAGCATTGCGCATCTAAAGTAAAACATAACTAAGAATTAAGGTTTTTTTCAACAGTATTTTTTGAGTAGTAAGTACATTAGAGGGAAATCATTTGTATACGGTTTGGTATAAAAGGAGAGAGGTGAGTCATGGCTGTTTTCAGATTCAATTGGCAAATAGATACATGGAGCATGAGTTACTTTGGTAAAGAGTTTTTATTGAGGTAATTTATATCAAAAGAGTGCTGAGTGCAAACTGAAGAGGTTAAACTCAATAAGCTAAGCATGAATATAGACATTAACTGGTTAATTATCACCAATGGAAAAGACATTTCGAAGTAAAAGGCCTATTTGATGGTGTCTCAATTTTTTTTCCAGTTACCAGTCAGCCTTCTTTTCGAGAACAATGTGTCGGTGAGACTTAAAAGTATATCACTCAGTTATCTGCTTCGGTTCCATAATGGGAAAACAAAGAAAGAGGCACTTCTCCTTGACTTCATGTTGTGTCTATTTAATAGCATAGGACAAGACCAAAAGCTAACTCTGCTATTGGGTAAAATGATCGGATTTCAGGATTCAATATTAAGCTTGAGAATAAGTAATACAGATAGGATGGGAACACACAGAGGCTACAGGATACTAATTTCCTTCATATGAGACAGAACCTACCTCTTCACAGCCTTGTTGTGACTAGAAATCAAAAGATAAACAAGCAAGCAGAGATAGAAATGTTTCTTCCTCACAGACATCGTGACAGAGATGGAGTTTGAGCGCTTGCCTCCAAGACGAGGTAATCAGCAGGTACGTAATTGGGTCAATCTTCCCTCTCATATGCGGCAGCTCTTAAAACGAATAAGCGTTGATTCAGAAGCACCTGGCAGCCTTTCACAAACAGTAGACTTCATCAAGTTCTTTGGTTTTATTATGTTGTTAAAGCTTTCAGCTTTATTTCTACATGAATGAAAAAGGTTCCTGCAATGCATGCATGCGCTTCACAGGAGCAGCTCGATGTGGTCATGCAATTGCACGCATATTCACTGAAACAGCTCCCTAACCTGCTCTGTCGGGCTTTATAATTTCATGGCAATGCAGTCTGTTCATAATGAGGTTTGACTTCATCTGTGACAGAGTGACTTTTCCCTCAGAATAGATCTATATAGTGCATTAAGTTTACATTTCTCTGTTAAAAGCCAACAATCCAGTGTACCTTATTTGCAATACAGGCATTTATTTTACACAACCTTGCCATTAAACTTGTCCTATTGAATAACTACCTGTTTTTGTAGCAAAAGATTGTACCAAACATGTACAATTATTTTCCAACTACTTTGTGGACTACTTTTTACTCATGTCATAAAATTGCATTTTTTTTTTACTTTAAAAACTAAAAGAAACCATTATTGTTTTACCAATAGCTAAAATTGCACATGTAATAATAAATATTACAGGTTGTAAGAAACCTGGGCGTCATGATCGATGATCAGCTGACCTTTGCGGATCAGGTTGCCTCTGTCGCTCGATCGTGTCGCTTCTCTCTTTTCAACATCAGGAAGATTAGGCCATATCTAACTCAACATGCGACACAGCTCCTAGTTCAAACCTTGGTCATTTCCCGCCTTGACTACTGCAAGGCCGTCCTAACAGGTCTTCCAGCCTGTGCTGTGAAACCGCTACAGATGATCCAGACTGGTGCAGCTCGCTTGATTTTTCAACCAGCCAAAGCGATCGCATGTCACACCCCTTTTCACTGAACTCCATTGGCTTCCCTTAGCTGCACGCATCAAATTCAAATCACTAATGCTGGAACACAGAGTGTTTGATAGATCAGCGCGCATCTACCTCAACACCCTTTTAAAGTTTTACGTCACTGCCCGCCCGCTCCGTTCCTCCAAGGAGTAGCAACTAACGCGACCAACGCCCTGTGCAGGTCAATCTAAACTCTTCTCATTTGCGGGTTCCACGCTGCTGGAACCCCCTTACATGCACTATCAGAGCATCAGATTATCTATCCACCTTCAAGAAATCCCTGAATACCCAACTCTTCCAATAGTATATCTTCCTCTGAAATATCTAAATGCACTTATTACCCCCTTGATATTATTTAGCACTCAATGTATGGTACTTGGGCCTTCTGTGTTTACCTAATGCTGGGAATGACTGTCATCATTAATGCTAAATCCTCTCCTAGCATATTGCAGGTAAATTGCGTCGTAATTCAATGTTAAACCCTCTTTTTTTAAGTCGCTTTGGATAAAAGCGTCTGCTAAATGCATAAATGTGAATGTAAAATATGATTGTTTATGTTTTGTGGTGGTTGTAATTTTAGCAGTCTTGTTTACCAAATGAAACTTCTTAAACCTTACAAAAATAACAGCCAGGCAGAACCAGGGACCGGTAAGAAAAGTAAATGGCATTTAATATATTTGTTATTGTTGCAGCTGGTACCGATTGGGGTAAATCAGACACCCAGTAAAGTCTAAATTAATAGTCCTTAAGGACTGAATGAGGACATCTAAAAAACTTCATGTATTTTGGGTTGCTCCTATTCTCAAGTGGTCTGGATCTAATTAAGAAAAGAAAGAACATTTTAAACAAGCTGGTATAGATGGTGAGGATTATGGAAAAACAAAAGCAACATCTTCATCTGGTAAGCTGATAAAAACTATATTTTGGGACAGTTGATCAACTACCTCCTAGATATTTTTATGGATTTCTGGATTAATTTCATATTTTGACATGACCAAAACTGTATTTTTATGGATTCTATAGGCAAGTTTTTAGCATAACCGTGATGGCCACACCTGCAGCCACACAGGTGGTAACTCCACACACACACACACTTTATCATTTTGTGTTTTTTTTATATATATACACTGCATCATGGGTTATGGGTTTTTCATTATATTTGACAAATGTTAAAATACATCAGTTCTAATTGTAGCGCATACATTTAGTTAACTTTTGTATATTTTATTTACTCATATATTTAATATTTCTTGAGCTTTCTTTTGTTGGTGCTGTGGAGGTGTGCTCGAGCTGAGCTGCAGCAATGGACTCCAGCTGGCATATTCCAATCCCAGAGAGACTGATTGGGTGATACCATCTGGAGTTCTGCCATGGGGGGAAGACCATGAACTCTTTATTTTAATTTGTTGTATAACTTCTTTATGTTGTTGTGATTTTGCTTCTGTTTAATTTTGCTTAGTTATTAGTTATTTAAGTTAATTCTCAAGCAAACTGGATTTAGTTACTTTAGTTAGGTTTGTGTAGATGTTCCCCTTCCCTCTTCCTCATTGTTTGAATTTGGTCTGATCAGCCAAGATTTAAGTCCCTTTTGTTTGTTGTGTGAGAGGTCAGTTTGTTTTTTGTTTGAGCAGTTAGTTTGAGATTTTGTTATGTTAAATACTGATTTTGCCTTGGATTTTGGTTTCTTCTTTTGACCTATTTTAAAAAGCCTTATCATAATTGTTTGAGGTTTGGTTATTTTGGGAAATAAACCCAATTTTTTGGAAAATTATTACTGTGTCCTCATGTCTGACCGCCTCGGTCGCTCACAATAACCTTTCCTGTTCATTGTCAATATTTTCTTTTTGACCCAACATTTTGGTTAAATTAAATACAATTACTAATTCAAGACACCACTTCAACAGAAGGAATCATGACATGAAAGGGAAGGTTTGTTAAAGCTCCCAGTTACTAAAGCTATCTGCTGATTCCCCACGTTTTGTATTTTTAAATGTTAGTGTAATTTTCTCTTATCTTTAAGGTTGTCAGTATTTTGACCTTTATTTCTTCCGTTCTGTGCCTTATCAGTGTTCTCAAGAAAATCGTAATTGTTAAAGCCTCTACGTAATTTACCATGGCCATGTAGAAATGAATGTCATTCCGTATTATCTTGCTGCTAAGTATTTGTATCTAAACCTGTACTTTCCTTTGAAAAGCGACTTAGCTCGCTGTAAGGGTCTTTGAGTTATATTTAGCTTAGCTAATGACCAGCCTATACAAATCAATGATTGATAGTGGGACAGATTGATTTTTACATGCATTCAGAAGGGAGAACACACAACATACATTAACTGTCAAGTACTGAACAAAGCTAAACATCAGACCCTTGCACCATCTCAACCCCGAGTGGCCCGCAGTCGATGAATTGACGGAAGATGTGACACTCCTCTGTGTACTTTGACGAGTGTCGGAGCAGATGGCTTTCTTTCCTGCATCCAGTCTTTCGTTTTTGCTTCCCTATAGAGTGCTCTCACCCCTTGGGACACCTGAGGCAATCAAGAGGTGTTGATTGGTGCCTCTTTCACTTGGTTGATCTGTCTTTTCGAGTGGTGTCAGCTCAGATCCTTTGCACGCACTTTCTTGTTTTTCCAACTCCCCTACTCTCAGTGCCGTCCCTCATCAATGCCAATTCCCTTTGCAATCACTCTCACTGATAACTTACTTCAGCACTCTCCTCTTTTTGCATTGCCACACTGAATCTTCTTAACACATGTGTGTGTATTTTTAATGTCTTGAATTGATTAAGGACCAATGAGCTATTCAGACTTACAACACAAAATGAAGAGTTTCTTACGAGTACTTTATAGTGTTCACATCTTGAGTGTTTGTGAATATCTTTCTTGAAACTCAGTTTATCTGCTATTCTAAACCTTATTTGAGATCTCTATTTGGCTAATAGTTGCTCAATGATTATAAATGGCAGAAATTGCAAATATACACTTTGACGAAAATATAAATGTATCCAATCAAATGAAATATAGTGAAATAGCACCAATACATTATTCCGCTTAAGTATAGATTGCATCCTATTCAAGAATTGTGCACCACTTAATGAAAACTACAGATGCCAAAAAAAACAACTACAAAAACCCCCAAAAACAAGTACCACAAACAACAATCATTCTCTTTTAACTCAATCCCAGTGAGGTGTATTCACAGCATTACTCAATCTGGCAGCTACTACACCCGGACAAAGAGACCAGAGACATGACCCAGAAACAGCAGATAAAAGATACACTCTGCCAGATTCAAGCAATCCTTTGGTTAGTATTGATCTTGTGGGAGCATTAACATGTGCAACTACTGTATGCGCCTACCTGACAATGTTGGCTGTTAATAACACCTTGACACTCACTGCGGAGGATTATTTTGTGTTTCCTTACATTTTTGTTGGAATTATAGTTTTTCATAATGTATGTAAAATCTGCTTAAACACCAAATAGAAAGTGCTAAAAATAAACAAATTACTTCAGGTAAAAAACATGGAAGCGATGTAAGAAAGATACTTCCATTCAGGTTTGTACTTGAAACATGACATGAAAGGAAGGTTTTTAGAGCTTTAAATACTTTTGCAAGGTACTGCATGTGTTTATTTTATGTCCTCTTACTGCCTTCTGTATAGACACTCAGAGACTGATTTGAAACACAGCTATATATAAAGTGAAAAGGCAGAAATATCTCAGTATTAATGATTTAAGCACCATAGGATTCTATCAACTGAAATGTATGGCATTGGTTGGTGCCTGGCCTCCTTCTGTTGTCAGTACATAGGATAAAGGTACTGTTTTGTTAGGTTGGAGCTGCTGACATGACACAAAAAATTGATTTTGACAGAAAAAACAGCAGTTTGTATGACAAGCACATATCAGGTGTTTTGATTTAAGCTACAGTGAGAGTCCAGGTAGTAGTGGAAACGTTCTCCTGAATTAACTGGACAATCAGATAGCATATCCCCCCCCCAACCAATTATCCCTCAGTGGAAATTTATCATTACATGCAGTCATTTAAAACACTGCTGGCTCTTTATTTTCTGTATTTACCGTTTTAAAACTTGAAGCTTTATAATGTAGTTTGCTGGAATCTTTAGAACTATCTGCAAGGATTGGATGATTTCTGCCCAATAATCTAAAAAACAGCTTGGAGAAAGTTATATAAGACCATTAAATTTCCAAAATGTGTAAAAGCATTGTTGACACAAAGAAAAGCTTTCAGAATTTGCATAAAATAGAGTTGTTTTGTCTGTACTCGTTTTATTTAAACAAGGTGCAAAATGTGCTCTGGCCTAGTGTCCTGGCTCTACTGCGTAGCTGCACTGTCAGTCACAGTAATAGGAAGAGAAAGCTGCTCCTAAATGGCTGCTAATGGGATATGACTTCGAAAACCTGAATGCTAACCTCACTAACCACTAATGCAAGGCAGTGTAGAATAGGAAAACGTTAAACTTACTCCGACAGCCGCCAACAGGTAACATTGCCAAATGAAAACAGTTGCCTTAGAAACAATACCAGAATATGAAATAAAATAAAAAAATTGCCCTTTTTGGTATAAATGCAAACAATAGTTTATTGTATCTGCTATTTTGATTCCACAAAGCACTTAAAATGGAAAGTTAATACATGCATTATGACAAAAAAACAAAACACAACTGAGATGGCATAGAATGCAGTTTTACTTTATTTTGCTTTTTAGCAGTAATCAGTTTCCTCATCATCTGTTCTCATGAAGAAGACCATTCTCTTTGCTGCTGCTTGTGTAACGTCTGTCATATCGGTTGCAAAATTAATCTCTAAGTACGAACGTATCCCTGGCAACCAATCTAATAATTTACTAATCAGAGCCTATTTATAACTGGTAGTCAACACACTGTGTTTTAGTAGTATAGTAGAATATTAACATTGAGAAGTTCTTTGATTAAATGGTGGTGAGCATTAAAACAGTACGAAAACACGAAAAAATCAGACTGAAGCAGAGGCACCATCATAGATTGCCAGATGTGGGGCCACGTCATTGTTTTGCAAATCACAAGTAAGTCTAAAGTATTTCCAATCAAGTCTGGAGACAAGTCCCAAAAAAAGACATGAAAGAGGCTAGTTGAGTCTTAAGTGAAAGCATGGCAGTGTCAAGTTGATGTTTTAAGAGTTTTAAATATACACATATTAGACAATGAATCTTATTTAGAAATGTTTATTTTTTCTGTCTTTCTTTAGGTGTGATGTGCCTCCAGATCCATCCATCCATCCATCCATCCATCCATCCATCCATCCATCCATCCATCCATCCATTCATCCATGATCGGGGGCAGCAGCCTAAGCAGGAAGACCCTATGAGTCCTTTCTGTATGACCAAGCTTCTCACCCTATCTCTAAGGAAGAACTCAGACACCCTGCAGAGAAAACGTATTTCGGCAACTTGTATGTGTGATCTCGTTCTTTCTGTCACAAGCCAAAGCTCATGACCATAGATAAGGGTGGCAATGTAGATTGGCCAGTAAATTGAGAGCTTCAATTTTTGACTCAGCGGTTGAAGCCAACAGGACAACATCATTTGCAAAGAGCAGGGATGCAATCCTAAGACATCCAAAACGGTTTTCATCAACATTTTGCCTGCAACTAGAAATTCTGTGTATGAACATCAGGAACAAAATCGGTGACCAAGGGCAAACTTGGCAGAGTCCAACCCTCACCATAAAAGGGCTGTGTGGAATGCCTTCGCCAAGTCCAAAAAGCCCATGTAGACTGGTTGGGCAAACTCCCATGCACCCTCCAGGACCTTGCTAAGCGTGTGGTCCACTGTTCTACAGCCAGGACAAAAAGCACACTGCTCTTCCTGTATCCGAGGTTCAACTATGAAAAGGCACCGCATGATTATTATTGTCTTTAAGAAAATAGCTCAACCCATTGCAAATATGACTGTCTATGTTTAAAAGGTTGCTGTATACTGTTCTAAACTTTTAATTGCACGTCTTACTTAAATCATTTGGCCAAATGCATATTTTTTCATGATGACCTGAGGTAGGATATCACGGTAACACCATGTCTGACAACATTTTGCTCTGGGTATGTCATACAACTTAAATACTACATATTTACTGCATCTCTGACTTGCCTTGTATTATGTAGGTACAGCCAAAGGCAGCACATCACTATATACAGACTTGGTCTGAAACACTTGATTCTGTCTAGATTTAAAATATCACTGAAACTGCTTCAACATTGCAGTGTAGCTGCAGAGTGGCCTACCTATTGTTTGGGTAAGGCCGTGTGCAGCGTTATGATAATTTTCAAAGTTTCGAGCACAACACTGTGTAAGCAATGGGATCCAATAACCCCCTACCACTGCTGGAGTCTTTGCTATTATCATAAGAAGCAGAAGGAAACAAATTAAACATCACAGCAGATTCCCAGTAAGAGTATTGGTAAATAGGGGGTGAATAGCATGCTGGCAATACTTGAGTGTGACTTGATTCTTGGTCACACGATCCAACTTCTTACCTCTGTAAATTAGAAATAAAAGGTAAATTATTAAAGAATCGACCTCTTTCTACATTTAAAAATAAGTGGGAAAAACTCAATAGGGTATATGTTCTGAGGTTATACTGGAGTGAATTGAATTAGGATCAGCAATGACACTTTCCCATATAAATGTATCCTTATTGTTGGACCTAATTATATGAGGGGGCTAATGCTAAATAAAGCTTTGTTTCCTATCTCCAAGCAAACAAATCCTTAATAGTAGGATCTACTAGATACTGTTAGTGCAAATGTCAGGTGAGTTTCTTGGGAGAACATTTTGGATGGGAATGAATTAGTCAGAGAACAAGGTTCAAAATTATGGGGGAGTTGGAAATAGAGACAGATAGATGATAGATAAAACAGAAAAAGACAAGAAGAGAGCTAAAGATTAATGAACAGGCAGGCTGGATGTAGCGCAAGAAAATGAAGATGAATTATTCCTTGCTAGGGAATGAATGGATCTTTTCATTTGTAGAAAAAATGTAGAAATAAAACAAATGGGGAGAAAAAAAGACGAGAGGGTTAGAGATTGATGGTGGACAGAGAAAGAGTGATTGTGATGGGTTGTATGGTGCAAGCAGGGAAAAAAAGAGACAGATGAACTGTTACAGACAGAGACTGAGAGACAGATTTTAGGTTGTGAGACATATTCATGGGAATGAGGAAAGACAGGAGAACCTGTGATGGATAGAGGTCCAACACAGGGTTACAAGGGGAGTTGACAATGGCTGGACTAAAGCATGTGATGGAGAAAGAAGAGGAAGTCTTCGAGGTAGGCAGGAGAGTGACTGAGGGAAATGTGAAGGGAGGATACAGCAAAGAGAGAAAGGTGTATTTGCACAGACAAGCTGTCAAAACAGGAACTGACTGTTCAGCTTGAAGGGCTGAACTTACCTAACCCAGACATGCCATGATGGAGACGACAGGGGGATCAGTGGTTGGCAGGGGGGTCAGGGGACTTAAAGGTAGAGAAAAGAAAAGTGTGTTTATTTATTTTCCCCGGTTATATCCTAAATTACAATGTTAAATCAAATAAGAGTGGATGAAATTAGTTTTGCCAATATATATAGCAATGTATACTATAGGATCAGTTAAATGAAGAGTAAATAATGTTTTATGTCAAAGCTGAGTATTTATGTTTGCAAACGAAACACAAGGGAGATACAGTGTGAGAGGTTTTCCAGTATTGATATCCATCCCAAGTCTGACCTTTGTGACCCAGGGCATCCCGAAGAGAGAAAGAAACTGATTGTTGAGCACATATTTTGTCAAGTAGAGAAATCGATGGCTGCACTGAATGCAAGAAGTGAAAGTCTGTATTGCCTACAGAGCAGTTTGACCTGACTGCAAACAGATTCACACAGAAGACTAGAGATCAAATTTACACACATTTGGAAACAGAGTATGCATTTTTTATTTTTTTTTTTCAAAGGACCTTGCAAACAAGATGCAGATTTTAACATGGCCACTCATTCACAAAAGCAATATAAATGACTTCTGCATACTGTTAAAAGATGCCTAGACTCCAAGCTATTACTAGAGAATAAAACATGTTTTTAACCCACAGAACCAGCTTTTAATAAACTCAGACAGAGAAAACTGTTTCCAGAAACAATTTTTTTTCTTAAATACCAACCATGATACCACCAAACTCTGGTTCTGTAAACGCATTGCGAATGAAAGGACTTAAATCATCTCCGTTAAATCATCGATGAGGAGAAGAAGAACTCAGTAATCCAAGTAAAAGTGGGAGATGATTCAAGGATGTGCTTGTTGGATATATTACATTTGATTTGATATTCAAGAGGGTGGATGACAACAACTTGTTTTTGATTGCAAGTTCAGAGTGAAGTAGTGATTAGACGCACAGGAATAAAAATTACCACATTTATTTCCTTCCACAGCAGACAAAACATTTGTCTGGAAAATTCATTAAACTTGCTGCACACTTAAGAAGGAAAAAACATGCAAAGATGAGCACTGATTTTAACGGAGCAAGGCTGGCTGGTAGTTAGAGAAAGTAGAGTCCTTGATGTTTATTATCCCTGGTAAACATGTGTCAAAAAAACAAAAAATTTAATCTGATATACTGAAATACTTCCAACTTTTACTTTTATAACATCTAAATCTCTAGTCATAAAAAAAGGAAAATATTTTTTTCTATTATATTATACTATTTTTTTCTATTGGCACTATTAAATGTTATCAAAGTTTCTTTTTATTTCAACTTCTAATTGGAAATTTTAGCACAACCATCTGTATGTCTAAAATATAAATATAACGTGATGCAAAGGCCATGACATGAACGGCAGCAAAAAGCAACATTTTGCGGTCACCAAGTTACCAAAGGAACCATTAATGTTATCTATAAAATATGCCGTTTAGTTTAAAGCTAAATATAATTTTCAGACCATTTCTTTTTAAAGATGTTAATAGGTATGATTGCCTATACACAACTTAGATTTTTACAGGACTGTGTGCTTTAAACAGATGAAGCCACCTCCAAAGTAAACTCTCCCATGCAACTGGGATTTTCCACCGGATAATAACCTGAATCAACACAGAAATGAATCTATATTTTTCTTTATCCAGTTCCGTCATCCAATTCCTATGAAAAACTTCTACCTTGGCTCTAAAAAACGCAGATAAGAGATGACTCAGAAGTCCGGACGATCCAGGGGGATCATGCAGGGAGGAATGATACACAATGTAAATCGAAATCAAACTTTTTTAAAACCCAACACCAAATAAAAGTATTAAAATAAAGCTAGAATGTTTCATAAAATTTTTAATGATTATGCAACTAAAACAGAAATATAGTTGACATTATTCAATGGCTTTCTACACTTTATCCAGTTGTGCTAATGAAAGTCAGATATTTTTCAGTAAAACAAAAACAAAGGTCAGGACACTAGGTACCGTGCTTTAGATTGTAAGGCTGACGAAAGCCTGAAACTTAAGGAATAAGCTCTAGAGATCTCTGAAAAGGAAAGGAAGAATGGACTGTAATACCATCCTCCAATGCACATCTCTTCAACCATAAAATCACCCACAAGAAAAAGTAGTTTAAGTTTGTGGATCTGTATTTTTGACTCCTATATCCCTGTAAAAAAATGGAGAGGACACATGATCATTGTCTTTGCTGCAGAAGCAAATGCTCTTAGCAGTTGTTTCCCCACTTCCCTTGGAGGTACGAGGCAAAGAGATGAGGGAGAATGACTCAAAGTTCCCCTGCCGTAAAATCGGTTGTGGAGTCAAGATTTTCTCCAGGAATGCATGTGAATTTATGCACACATGCTGGGTTTGCACACTATATGAATAATACTGGCTCCTGGGAGTCTGCTGTATTCGAGACATGCATTAACCATGGTATCTCTAATGCATTTCTGAACACCGTCTCCTCAGTGCCTTGTGTAAAGAAGCGAAAATGTACCAAACATGACACAAAAATGCTTCATGTCATGTTCGCTTTGTAGGTACCATCAATTTGTATGATATATATAAAAAAAAAAAGATTAAGCAGTTCGGAGGTTAATGCACACGATAAAATGTTGTGTCTGCATTTAGCTGTCAATAACATATTTTTATGGCTCTAATTAAAGGATGAAAACCTGAAAGTCCGCCAAAAAACGACAACAAAAAAACAAATCCCCTCATCTTATTCCCATATCAGGCTGCACTCAATTTAACGCATTCATATTGAGAAAGGAGAAGAGGGTGAAAGCACTGCCAAATTGTCAGATCTGTTGCCAATTCCAATTTACATTTTCCACAATCCTCATCTGCTCCAAACCCACTTAGAGCCAGATCGTTTCTGCAAAGTCACCCAGACGTTTCATGTTTACATATGTTAGGAAACTCCCCTCCTTTTGTATTCTACCTCCTGCAAAAGTACAGTGACTCGTCTCTGGACTTTTATCATATGCAATAATGTCAGCTCGAACTGAGCACATTTTCCTTTTGCTTCTTCTGTCAGAGTAACTACGAGGTTCTTCATTTGCTGTTACTGCATTATTTTATTTTTTTCTGTTTTGCCAAATTTACAAACTTTTGTCCTCCAAATTAAAATGCAGCATATAAAAAAAAAGGAAACATTCAGGGTTCAAAGAGGGTCAGATGATAAGGGGTAGGATGAAGCAAATGAAGAGAAAATAAGAAGAAAAGGACATTCTGGGAGAATAATTAAAAGGAAAACCATGTATTCTGAAGACTACTAATAAGAAATAGCAATTTATACTCTGTTAAACCAGTAAAAACAAAGCGACAGCTCTGCTAAAAGCTTTGTGTTGTGCAACAATGTCAAAGACAGAACCTAGTTTAAAGTTCATCTTAAAACTAAAGGAAGTTTGAACGTTTTTTAAATGAATAATAAAAAAGAGTAAAGTCAACTCTAAGATAAATTTTTCCTTTGCCGAAGCCCTTTGAAAAAATTGAGGTTTTGTATAATTTTTTACTCGAGGGAATGCGTATATACTGAAAATATACTGTTTTTATTTGCATGCATGGCATCACTTCCATGAATATTGCATTAATTTTTTTGGACAGATTACGTAACAAAAAACAACCGTCATATTAAGAATTGCATTATGTTGTTTGTCCCTGAGCTGGATATGTGCCTCAAATGGATTGTTACAAGTGAGATGCAAAATAATTAGAGGTATATTTTCTATTTCAGAAGCTTCCATGAAGTGCACTACTCAGACTGAGCATTACATTTCCACCAGAGTGAAAAATGACGGTTTTTGCCTCGTACATCATGCAGTTTCCCTGTGGGTTGGACACCAGGGTGCCATAGTCCTAATGCTTAAGACTGCAGTGCATGTGTATAGTTTCATTGCTGCAGGCAAGAATACACGAGGGACTGCCTCTCAGTTTACAACAGAGCATAACAAGGCATATATGAACAGGCATACCACCGTTTGAATTGCGATTTGCTCCATTAAAGTAAAAGACAGGTTCTGCTTGGTCTATTGGCTCTCTCTCATGGTTGCTCACTGAGTAATAACTCTCTTTAGAAACGCTTGTAAGCCTATCAAGCGAGACATTTGAACTTGGTGAATGATAAAATGTTAATTTTCCAGTTAAAAGTTTTTTTTTTTCCATTTCACATAAAGGAATAAAGAAATGCAGACATAGTTTTTAACAGCAGAAAACCAATTATTCTGAAAGCAACTTCGTAAAGCTGCAAACTTAAACCTAGACCAAAACTGAATTTCTAACTATTTGAGTTTGGTGAATACATTATTAAATTATTTTACACAAACCAAGTTCTATAACCCTCAATACAATGACATTGCTGAGCTCATACGATGGAAATGTCAGTTATAACATAATTTTATGCCCTGAAAGTGTTTCATTATGGTTTAAGAGCAAGTGTGTAATTTAGGGTTCCTGGAATGGAATCTGAAGCAGTGCAGTACAGCAAGCAAGCTAATATTTGGAACAGGCCATTTGTTATCTACGCCTCCAATTGTCCCTGTACATGTGTAGTTTCTCTCTAGGTAATTTGGCCACCTCCCACATTACAAAAGCATTACTCTAGATATCCCTTAGGTTCAAATGTTTGTGTACATGGTTGCATGTCCTGTTGTTCTTTGACGGACTGGTAACCTTTCCAGGGTGTCCCTGCCTCTAGCCCAAACACTGCCAGAGAAAGGCAACACATGGCCTTTTCATAAGCAATCTTGGCTTTTCTAACATGCTGGTACCTTTGCACCTTAAATCCAGAAATACAATACAAATCCTAAAAAAGGCGTGCTAAAATTTGTCACGCAATAAATGAAGAGCTTTGTACACATTCAAACCTTTACATTTTAAAGCGCAACATTCACCCGTTTACATTCGCAAACCTGCCCACATTGACAAAACAATATTAATGTGCCTCTTGCCCAGCTGTGGTATTAGCTAGAGCCGCAAAAGCTACTGCAGATATAAATCTACTTGGTGGGTACAGTTTGCATATTTTGCACACAACTAGCGCAATATTCTAAACTCATCATCTTTTGCAAGCAAACATAATTGCCATTTTATGCTGTTTTACATCTGTGCTGCTTAAAATGAATTTCAACTGTAAAACAAACAAGCATGTACTTTCTATGCATCTACCATGCATAAGTATTTACCAAGTTAAGCCAGACTAGAACATATTTTTAGACAATGCCGTAAATTAAACATAAATTCTGTAATAGACAAGACAAGGTAAAAAAAATGTTATGTACTTTCTGGTATCAATTTTCCAACATAAATAATGTGGGTGTAATGAAAAATTAAACAGCCAGTGTGAATTGTCTTGTGTTGTTTGGACCAGAACACATTCTTTCTTTGGACTGAGTTGCTAAAATATAAATTTAGAC
>JAVLVB010001152.1:995849-1036701 GCA_032876305.1 Orestias chungarensis
AACCGTGCACTCATTCTCTTCCTCCTTGTTTATGCTGGCTTTAGGTGTTGTGGTAGGTAGATTTAATGGGTTAATGCAGCAGTAATGTCAAGAGTAGAAGATGGGAATAGAACTGGATACATCATGGAAGCCGATGGTGTCCAGCTGTGTATCAGGTCTAAATCCAAGGAAGATTTAAATGAAACCGCTAAAATAATGTGTTTTGTTGCTCCAGGGGATTTTTAGACTCATCTGGTCTGCTCTTTCACACATCTTTAAAGTAAAAAAAAAAAACAACCAAAAAAGTTGATTCACTACCAGTTTTGTATATGTGTGTTAAATAGGTCATTTTACTTTGTGTTATATTCTGTACATGTCTCATATTATATAACCGTCGAGCTTCCACAGGTGAGACCTGGAGAGCACTTTCCTATTTAGCAACTACTTAAGTATCATAACGGCAAGCAGAAATCTAAAATCCCTACTTTAGTACACTTACAAAATGAGTTCAATTTTCCCTACCTCACATATTTTGTGAGTATGTTTCTAAATATCGAAGAAGTAGTATTTAAAAAATACTCATTCTCATTTTTCGCAACACTGCACATGCGCCACCTCATTTCCAGTAACCCCCCCTGATATCGGGAGCGCGCGCGTCCTCAGCACAGGTTTTTGTCTTGCGAGCTTCCATTTTCCTGCCGTACGGGGAGAACCTCTCTTCAATGGTGAATGATGCGTCTTGTCCATCCCGTTTTACTTCGTAAACAACAATCTGCGCATGCGCGAATTCAAACATGAGCGCGCGTTGTATGTCGAGTGGGTGGGGACATTAGTGATATACGTCATCGCGTAAATTGTATTTCCGTATTGACAGCTAGTTATTTTTGACCACCGGTTGATTTTGATTGGCTGTCATTTTCTATGGGATTTTCCATTGAAATTTTTCTATTGAAAAGATCCTCTCCTATACCTTTAACAGGCTCATTGCACATCTGGCATCTTAAAAACATTCACAAATTTGAACATAGTTAAAAAATGTGATTCCCTACATTTTCATATACATTTAACATATTTTCATGTGATTACAAATGTGAGAAATATGAAACATGAATTTCATGAACATGTGAAACACATGGAAATAGCCTGTTTTTTTTTGTTTTTTTTACCACATTATAAACATGTAGTTCCTTGTGTGACTCACATTACTTAAGATGTGGTAGTTTTTGTTTTTCTTTCTTTTACAATTTATGTTTTGTGTCAGGGGGCAGGAAATAAAAAAATTAAAGAACGATAGCGTTTCATTTATTTACAGAAAGTATCGATGTCTAGTAGCCACAGTATGTAGTTAAAGAAACACTAAGTAACTTTTCAACTATCAGAAAATATTTTCATAACTTTTGTGATTATACGTCGAATTACAGCTCATTGAATGACACCTCTGTCATGGCCCAAGCGTCTCCTTATTGCTTTAACTGGCACTAAGTAACTTTGAGGAGGGTGGCAGGAACCCTGCCACAGAAAACAACTACAAATGTGCTGACTGCTTTACGGCGTACATCACTTACCCCACTTTCTTATTTTCAACATAATTATTTGATATTATTTTACCACAATTAGATTCATCACCTCATCCCTATTCACTCTTAACACAGCCACTGGAAACAGAAGTGTACTTCAATCCAACTGCAGGTGACCGGGAGATCAGGATTTTACAATGCTATGTGCTGGTCCTCAAGGAAAATGCAGTCTTCAGACAAAAAACTATTGTTTCTGTCTACCCTAGCCTCCAAAATCAACCAAAATCGAAACTTCTTTAGTGTTTCTTTAACAATATTTATACTGCAAACATTCTTTAGGATGTTAGATTTGAAGAGAAAAGCATACATTCTTCAAAGTGTCTTGCAACTCTTTTGTTAACCAACATGTTTAGAAAATTAAAAGAGGCCTTTCAAATCAATCTGCTGAAAAAAAATTAACATCTGGGTTACCTTCTTTTATTCCTTCAGTGCAGTTCTTTCAGGAATAGAAATGTAAGAAATCACTCAGGTGGCAAACCACTCAAATCAAAAGGGATTTATCAAGTGTTGCAGTTCAAGCTAATTTTTCAGTTTGAATGAAGCATTACAGAAACCAACACGGAGCTAACAGAGCAGAGAAACATAAATGCAGAATTATGCCATATGTTAATTATTACGTCTTTATGTTGGCTGATCCAAACAGAGCTCAAAGGCGAACACAAACAGCAGCAAAACGTCGCCGAAGACCTCGCATACTAATACTATCTGCTTCCTCTTTTCTTTTTTCTTTTTCATGCAGTGTTTATACTCACTGACAGGCTGTCTTTATGGGTTCCAGTATGTACATACAGACTGACTAGGGATGCTTTTCTGGCTCCCAAAACAACACGGCTGTCACCCATGGGAGAAGTGAGTCTCCCAGATCGCCCCATAGTGCCGAGCCGTGATTCAAACGCCTGTCATCCCACTGTAATGATGATCCATCCACAGCCATTACCAGCCCATGGTTTCTCACTTACAAAGCTGATTGTTTGACATGTGAAACATACATCAGCATAATCTATCCCATTAGTCAGTTTTTATAAGAGCACCCACAGCAAATCTTGTTCAAACAAGGTGGTAAGGGATGTTAGGAAGGCTAAAATCAAGACTTTCATGAGATTTAATGTAACAACTGTAGATACTGTTCCTAAATATATTTACTTTTTCAATCAGGAACTCTTCGTAGCTATTTTAGTTTTGTTGATTTTGAATGGAAACATTTAAATTCAAAAATAGTCCTCTTCCACTGTATCCCGGTCCTATTAAGTATTTATATTTGCATGGAAGCCACAGCGGACAAATTAAATGACAATTTTTTATATTACATATTTAACCACAGGGTTTATTTGCTAATTCAGTCTACCTGCCTACTTTAAAAACGAAGCACAAACTATTGTTTTTTAGAGTGTTTTGACTTCCAGCTATCAAAACTTTTTTCTTGTTATTCAATCTGCCACATCTAATGCCCAAATGGGACGATCTACCCTTGTGTTTTTATTTTATTTGACTATAAAGCTGAAACGTTGCTGAATTAAGTTGAATTCAATTCAATTTATTCATCGCACCGTATGTCGTTTAAGTTCTGCAGTCTGTAGTTCAGCCAGATTGTGAGTCCGAGCTCAGAAAAAGAATACTTTGCACCTTTATAGTTTCTATTTAACTGACTTTAACATATGCATATAAAAGTTTAAATACCATTTTAACTCTACCAGTGAAATATCGTAAAGTCTCACATCGTAACCATCAAAATTTAAAGCTCATTTTGAATATGTGGTTATGCGTCGTTCTGCATCTGCCCTACTGGGGTTCACAGCCAATATTGATGATTCCTGATCATCAAAGAAAACAACGGAAAACAGAGATCCCGCCGCGTATACATGTCCTTCCAACTAATTCACCTACTTGATCAAGACTGAAATAAACGTCAAAATGTGGTGTTTGAATATAAAGTGCTTCCAAATTAGCTCTTTTCGTAGTTTTTGGTCTTCAAGATAAGAAGCTTTTTCATACCGAAAGTCTATTGAGGTGGTTTGGGTGCCTCCTATTGGAGGAATTCTTGATATGTCGCACTTTGGAGAGAACATGGGTTGATAAAGCCAGGAAGAGGGGAGACTGGGTTTCCCTTCTGGACCTGTTACACAGATGACTTGATATCAGATAGCAGCAAACAATACATGTATAAACAAATATTTATATACAGTCGACTTCCACCTATTTGCGTTTCAGCATTCCCAGATTCACCTGTTTGTGGTTGCTTCTGTGGAAAATGACTTAACGAGTATAATTGTATTTAGCGAATATTTGGATAATATACCAATACACAAAATACAACATAGGAAGCTAAAATGCTGATATGCAATGCTATCAGAGATGCTACTTTGTTGCATTCGGAACGCGGCCGATCTACGGACACCATTCAATTTCTTTGGCTGTACCTCCAACAGCCTTTTTAAAGAAGGATGTAGATATTAACTTTTGCAGTAGTGCTAAGATGGCTTCTACTGTTTATCAACGCATATGAAAAGATATTTTGAATTTGCTGCCTATAAAATTGAGAGTTGTTATTTATACATTTGGATGTGTGTGTTTATGGTGACAAAATTAAAATGAAGGTATATTTAATTCACAATTAAATAATAAAACCACATTTAGATCTGCTCACACTGAACCCCTGTAATCACTCCCAGGGTTTAATAGTCAATTAGATTATGGTTACCAGAAATAATTAGGAAAAATAGGATTTCAAGAAACTTCTGCAAGTACTCAAAGTTTATGACTTAAGTCAGCAAAAACATTAAGTGTATGTTAAGTGTGAACAAGTGGACTTGCACATATGTCGAATAAAGCTAAATAAGTCAAAACTAAATGTATGTTTGAGGTATCACATCCACTAAAAACAATAGTATTAATGTGAAAAAGGCACTTTATAATGGTTTTATTAGCATATAACAAGCATGATGAACAAGATTCAAAATCATCAGTAATAATTTAAACACACTGAGACTTGGAGTCCATTAGCAAGACAGGGACGTAAAACTTGGAGATTTTTTTATCCATGTCTCAACATGAAAGACTAATCAGAGTGTTTCATGTTTCAAACGGGTAAAACTATAGGATGAAGTAATGAAAGAAAAAAACTAGGAAGATTCAAAGGAAACTCAAGGGAGTGATCAGAGCAGAGGATTTATAAAGTTGGAAGTAGGTCCAGAGAGGTCAAGCATTAAGGACAACTTAGTGAGAAAACAAGTCTTGGGAGTGATGATGAAAAATTGTTTGAGGGGTATGAAGAGATGTCATGAGGTGTGTCGTCATGTGCACTCCACCTGCAGCATGGGGTCGGACGTGTGTTATGAAGGCCAGCTGATGTGCTTAATCCCCTCTCAGGGTGTAGTAAACCAGCCTGTCCCCCTTTTCTCAAAGTCACACCATACCAGCCAGCACACACGTTCACTCAGTCTTGAGACGCCGCAGTCCTCCTTCCACCCTCCTCACAATGAGTCAATAGGACTTCGCTCATCAATTCTGTCGAGGGTTGCTATGGAGACTGAGCGGTGTGTGTGTGCTCTGTGGAGGAGTGTGTCGGCGTGTGTCTTAATATCTTCTCTGGTCCCGTCAGGTCACGTTTCACACTGATTTCCCATCGTGCGCACATTAAAGACCCCCCACCGAAGCCTTGAGCAGGCATTTTTCACATCCACACGCCTTGAATACTGATTGAAAAAAAAAAGGGAAGTCTGTGTGTGTGTTAGCGTGTGCAGCATAATCAGGTTGAGGATTCCTGAAGTCCTGTGCGTGTGTGTGTGTGTGTACAGTTATAGTTCAAAAGCCGGTTGCATTGCTGCAGAAGACCTCTGCAGCGTGGAGTGGGAGCAGTTCAGAGAATGCATGGCTGCTCCGTATATGACTTCACATTTAAAAAGTGGCTCTGCAGGTTTGATTTTTAGCATCACAGACAAACTGAACCCCCTCCTTACATTGCTCTCTTCCCCTCACTCACATCTCATCTCCCGTTCCATACTATTTAAATCTCACTTGTGATCACAAGCACTGTATGCAGACGGTTCAGTTTGCTAATGATCGTCTGAATGTATGGTGTCACTTTGGTCCCCTGGTCCAAATCCCTACAACAGTAGGCAGCATGTAAAAATAATCTAGCTGAATTCGAGGTGACAACTGAACTGAAAGCTTTCCTGCCACAAAGGCAGCCAAACCAAGGTCAAGTGCTCTGTGGCCTGGCAAAGCTTTTCATTACACATTTAAATCCACAATATTCCCCACAGGGAGCGCCTGCTGCTCTCCCCCTTCCTTCCTCTTAATTAGCCTTTTTCTGTGTATTTTTCTACATTCACATACGGTCAGAATAAAGCAAGTCCCATTGCTGAACGTTGCTGTGATGGGTAACTTTTTGCGTAATGCCTGCAATGCTGCAGTTGTAGCTTTAAGTGAGGATACCAGAGGAAAGAGACAGACAGAATACCACCTCCCTCAGTCCTCCAGATGGAAATAAAGATTGGGATTTAGATTTTCCCAAACTCAATTACTGCCATGTGCTTTCAGTCTATTAGTTTGCCTTAAATTTGGAAATACATGCTTACTTGTATATATACACAGACCAATAGGGGAGAAATAACACATCATTAGAAATTTGAATTTCCAACAGAACATCTATTATCTGATATACTCTAGTTATATATATATAAATATATATATATATATATATATATATATATATATATATATATATATATATATATATATATATATATATATATATATATATATATATGTGTGTGTGTGTGTGTGTGTGTGTGTGTGTGTGTGTGTGTTGTGTCCAAACAATGCTCTATACCCCCCACATACTCAAATAGCGGCCTGTGTGCCTTTTGTGGTTCTATGTGTATCTATTAAAGGCCCACAAGCTATATTTACGAGCAGTTAATATAACAATATATTAATTGTGCGGGTTGTTGTGTGATGTGGCGTTTTTTAACAGATTTTTTGGGCTGAAAAACCTCGACCCTATCTGGCAACATGCTACCAAACTGAGACTGTCACTCTCAGCAGCAGCCACACGTTTACCGACCGGAGCACTAATGGCATGCTCGAAAATCGCTCCAAAGAGAAAACTGGACAGCGAAAACCGTCAGTTCCAACCAGAGTGGACAGAAAGGTGTGCGTTCTTTCTACCACCGTCCAGCACTCGCCCTCTGTGCTTAATATGTCAAGAAACTGCCGTGGAAGTAAAAATAAGCAATGTAAAGCAACACTGCGAATCAAAACACAAGCATTTTGAAGAGATTATCCCGCGAAACTCTGAGATCAGAACAACAAAATAAATGCTCTTAAAGCATCATATCAAACATCCAACAGAATCCTCCACACTGGCAAAAAGAGACAAGAAGCCATTTCTCCCACAAAAAGGGACATGTGAGAAATGTGAAACCGTTCTTGAGATGCATAGTTTGTTAAACAAAGCACAAGAAATGAGCTGCCTGAAGGCTATTTTTTGGGGGATCTTGAACAGGGTTATGTTTGGTTTTATTTAGTTATTTATTTTAATATGTACCTAAATTAAAATTATATTTTTATTTTAGGTAATACTTTTGCTTTTAATAAAAAGGAAATGGTAGGTTATATTGTTATGTTATAAATGTTATATTGTTATGATACGTTATCATACGTGGTCCCAATAAATGGCCCCTTGAGTCACTGAAAAAACAAAAGTGGCCCCTCATCATTTCTATTTGAGTACCCCTCAGACATGGGGTAATAACATGGTAAAATAAATAAATAGTTAGCGGATGTATTTGTTATCTATGTGCATACATCTTGTTTGTGGGTCAACACCCTGAGTGGAAAATATTATAATAATTGCTGTTTGAAATGTATAAGTGATGTACAGAGTTATGTACAAGTTATGTACAGAAATGCCAATATTAAGAGTTTGGACTGTTTTTGCGTATAGGTATTAAGAGAATGTTTTTATTATTATTATTATCATTATTATTGTTTAACATTTGGAATAAATGAACATGTTCTCTGACAGGATACCTAAAAACAGAAAAGCTCCTGTTTGAGGCAAAAGCGTAATCATCAGTGAAACCTTCTTCCTCTGAATTTTCTTTCTGGTAGCAGATATTTTCCTGCTGGCAGGAGAAACACAGCTGATTCTACCTTTCCCTTGACAAGCAGAGTGTAAAGCTGGGAGAGAAGCTGGTTTCATGGCCATCTGGCTGCTTGTGTGCTGAGGAATCTTTAATCAATTGCTTTGAGAAGCGATGTAAAGTGATGGCTGTTTCCTACGCACAGTTTTCTGATTTTGGACTGAGTTGCATTAGTGTTTTATTTAAGAGTGGGAATCTTTATACTTCTAGCATTTCCTTTAATTAAAATTTTATTTGCAACCAAAAATATGTCATAATTTTTTTTCTTTCTTTTTTGCTGTTTACTCTTGACTGCTCAACAAATATTTTTACTTTAATGGGAGATAACAGGAATAAAAAATCACAAGTAGTTTAAGTTTAAACACGATTGTGCTTTGTGCACCAGAGTTAACCAAATGCAACATGAATGTTTTTAAAACAGGATTTAGGTGATTGTGTTCCGCTAACAATGCCCTAACATTGTTCCAAACTGAACTTTTATTGCTCTAAATGTAACTTATGACACTGAACAGAAACTGTGACTGTGTCAGGGCCTACTTAACACAGCTTTGTTACATTTCTGTTTGTCTTTCAAACATCTCTCAAAAGTAACTCATTCAGTTCGAATTTCTTCATGACATCCCAGGCAGGTATCTATAGCTTTTCTCCCTTCCTTTTCCAAATCGGCACGTAGGATTGCTGAGCCAAGAACGATAAACAGCAGAAACAGTCATGCAGCGTATCTGCAGAGCGGACATTGATATGCATGAGCCTGCGCAACTACACTCGCTGAAAGAAAACCACAGCTCAACACACACAGAAATGCACATTCCCAGCCCTCACACTGACTCCTCTGTCTCTGTCAAAGGAAAAACCAATCCATCACATATAGGATGCATGGGGTGAAAGATTACTCACATTTCTCCCAATCAGAGCCAAATTGCTCTGGATGGCTCTCATATTTGGAAGATGGAGCTGGCTGTCTCTTTGCATGCAAATAACAAAGTCTGCTGCCCAATTTGCTTTCTCCTTGACTTAAAGAACGTGTTGAAGGACTGTCACAGAGTCTGTGCTGAACTGTTCGAAATCTAACAGGAAAGCAAACCTTTCATGCACAACCAGCTGAGCATGATATCCAAACATTGCATGAAGTTTAGATGTTCTCTCTTTGCATGCAAAGTTTATCTCCTGGTCCACTTGCTTTCTCTAACAGTCCAAAACCATGACTTTGTTAGATTATTTGGTCTCACTATATTGCTCTTAGGTTTGAGTGTGTTTACGCTTGTTTGTCCTGCTTTGCCATGTGTTGGACTGGCGACCAGCGCAGCGTGAACCCTCCCCCTCACTAAAACAGAAACATTGCAACATAAATGAACTGGACCTCATCTTTAGTTTAAAAAAAACATTTTCTCAGTAAAATATTTAGTTTTCTTATCATAATTATTTCCAAGTTGTTCACATGAAGCTACCAGAAATCAAACCCCATCAAGAGAACCTCAAAAATCTGAATTACTGAGTTTTGGAAAGGAATTCTTTTTTACGAACCCGTTTGGTATCAATTAGCATAAAATATAAAAGCATGCAGGCTACTGACTTCATACAGCATTACACTACTACGGCTTGTGGAGTAATAAACGGTGAAGAAATGGAGTGCATTGAAATCATATTGGAAGATATTTCTAATATGAAAAACAGCTAATATAAAAAACAGCTACAAAATATATAGGTAATCTTAATAACTGAAGCTCGCTTGGTTTTCAACCAGCCAAAGCGAGCGCATGTCACACCCCTTTTCACTGAACTCCATTGGCTTCCCTTAGCTGCACGCATGAAATTATTATCACTAATGCTGGCATACAGAGTGTTCGATGGATCACCACCCATCTACCTCAACACCTTAAAGCCTTATGTCACTGCCCGCCCGCTCCGTTCCTCCAAGGAGCGCCAACTAACGCGACCAATCTAAACTCTTCTGATTTGCAGGTGGAACCCCCTTAAATGGGCTATCAGAGCATCAGATTCTCTTTCCACCTTCAAGAAATCCTTGAAGACCCAGCTCGTCCAAAGCGTCTGCTAAAGGCATAAATGTAAATGTAAATGTAAAATAACAGCCCAAAGGTAATCTTAAAGAAATCACTCTTAGTGGGGAGAGTGGTACTAGAGGTAGGAGTTCATCCAGTAACCAGTGGGTTGCTCCTACTCTGTCTGCTTGAGATGGTGTGTCCTTGGGCAAGGACACTTTACCCGCCTTGCTTGCGGGTGGTGGCAGCCTTGCTTCTGTCCCACTTTAACGAAAGATTAATGGGCAAGATAGAGAATGGGGTATGGACATCCCTGTCTGTGTAGGAACCCTACAACAACCTTCTCTTCTAGAAACAGGCCACAGCATGCTGTCTCTTCTTTTCTTCTTTTACATTTTGTCATTCATTTGAAAACTCTCAGTTCCAGGTAGCTCTACTCAAAGGTAGCCAAAATATTTGGAGAGGGTTTGCGGAGTAATAAAGCTTTCATTCGACTGTCGAAAACAAATCTTCAAAGAAATAATGGTATCTGACAAAAACCATTAGAACGTTTGGAAAAATGGGTCAAATCAGATCTTGCCAGTACTTCTGCAAAGTTGTCCTAGGTTATCATTTCCACATCCTAAAGTTGTGGTCTGCAGATACCAGGTACGTAATAGTCACATGACAGTTGGCATTTTCTTATGAACTTAAAAAAAGGTGTTAGCATAAAAGCACTGAAAAGCAAACACTTAAGTTAATTATATGCACATGAAAATGTGTCACCACTATAAAGGCAGTGTTAGTTCTAAGAAAGCAAAGTAACGTTCTTTAGGAGTGCCACCAAACAAATCTGAGATTGGTTTATTTTTTTTTCTCTCTCTCTCTGTTCTTTCTTGGCAACAGCTTCCAGGAGCCCACTCTCTTTTCAGATAATGAAATATCTAATGCACTTAGTTTTCTTTACTTCACACCTGCCTCCTCAGAGGCTTGTTCCTCCTCTCAGAGCTAAATTACTTGATCTCGGTGGAGCGAGACAGACTGCGGTGAGCAACAAACGGTTCGGAGACGGCAAGTACTTTCAGCTAAAACATGACGGGCTTGTGGAGAAGTTGATAAGACATGTTTCGCCTCAATTCTGGTTTGAATATGGTTTGATCTGAGATTGAGCAGAGCATACTGGTTGTTGTTTGCAACATTTGGCCTGTAAGGCCTCCCTCAATGCTGTGCCAATCCATCCGTTTTTCTGCACTGCATCCAGAACAACATAACCAAGTCCTAAATTACTCTCTGGGGTTTTTTCCCCCCATTTTTTTAAAATGCCGTTGCTCTTTTTTTAAGGTGACTTATACAGCTACAAAAAAGCTATTCAGGGACAAGAGATGGTAGCAAAGGAACGCTGTTAACATTATTTATAAGATCCATTCCCGTGTCAGTAAAAATAATGATATGTGTAAACCGTCTTTACATTCTGCTTCATAAAGAAAGATCCATGACCAGAACTAATAAACAGATAATGCTGCTCCATCATAAATATAAAAAAGAAGCCGCTTCATGAAAAGGCAGCGTTCAAAGAATGCCAGAGTATATTTAAGGTCAGGAGTATTTGACCGAAGATCCCATGGTTGTATTAAACAAATGTCAGCTTGTGAACCCTTTAAAAAGCTGGAAGGTCATGTTACGAGTAAAATATGCAAGACTACCACTAAAGGTTAAATATTTAGCAAATGTAAAGCTATATGCGCAGCGACATTATTAAAACTAATGCTATTAGATATTAGTTTTGACTATATAAAACATACATTGTACCTGAATTCTTTTCTAAGCTATTTAATAGCCAGACGTGACATGATAACTTGTTCTATTTTTTGCACCTATTTCTGTTATTTTTATATTATCTTAATAATAACAATAAATACTTCATTGATCCCATAGGAAATTGTTTTTGGTGTAAACCACACAGAGGCAGCCATTTTTGCAGGTGCCAGGTAGGCAGCACCACGAAGGGTCTGGATGCTGTGGTGTACTTTTGCCCTGGGCTAGATTTGAACCTATGAGCTTTGGATTGGAAATCTGGTTACATTCCAATTGAGCTATCCAGCAGCTATCAGTAAGTAAATCCGGTTTTTGTAAAGAACTGTAGAGTATTGACTCTCCGAAATCAGTGTGCATCAAAGTATTTGAGCCAAAATATATTTGAATCCTCCTTAAAATCTAAAAAATAAATAATTGAATAAAAACACCCATATAAATGACAAGGCTTCCAAAATCTAGTCCTCAAGATCCACAATCCTGCAATATTTGGATGCATCCCTTCTTCAAAACACCTGAATCGCATGAATGTTTCATTACCATGGCTCTGCACAGATGACACAGTAAAATAGTTTGTAAATGTTGGTGACTGCTCAGAGGTGGCACGTGTCTTTGTTTGGAACTAAACTCTCTAAAGTTTAAAAATGAAGGAATCAAGAAAGAAATTGATTACAGTGTAACTTAATTGTTTGTGAACTGGATGCAAACCTTAAATATTCTTCAAATTGTCCTTCTTAAAGCGCGTACATATTCAACAAACTTCTTTAATTACACAATCACATCCTTTGTAGAGAAATGTTTAGCTTCTGATAGAATGTGGCCTTATGATCGATGCCTGCACTGGCGGTCATTAAACAGATGCATTTTTATTAAAGTCATCCATCATCAATGTAATCAGTTCAGATAAAAGATGTTCCGTCTGCTGCGGCAAACCGGCTGTCGCCTGTTCATCCATAACCGATGAGCAAAAAAGAAAGTAAATGTGTTTATGTGTATATCGTCATAAACAGGAAAGCCCCACAGGGTTGTTGTTTTTCTTTTTTTTGTGCCGATCACTCACCGAGCACACCCAGTCGGTAGTTCATGGTCACCACGATCACATTCCCGTAGGCAGCGAGGACGCTGGCGTCAAACATGTTTCCGGTGCCTTCCATGTATGAGCCTCCGTGAATAAAAAGCATGACCGGCTTCTTCCTGCGATCACGAATATCTGTACAAACAAAACACACAAAGCATTAGACAGCCTGAAGAAGTCTGGAAATTTGTTTACGCCTTTGAAAAAACATGTTAGGCCGCATTAAATTATCCTCGTTACGGTGAATAAAAAACACATAGCTGTGAAAGAACATATGATGTTTCTCCTCCTACTGGGTGTCAGGTATAAAATGGATGTTTATATAACTCATATTTTATTATAAAAAAAAAAAGAAACATGCAGCAAATGTTTTCCTCCCTTTAATGTAAAAACGCCTACAGAAAATGCTAAAAAGTCTTTGCTGACACAGTATTGAGAGAAAAAACTTCCATTAGTGTCAACAAACCAATGAGGAAAAGAAGGTGCTGCATCAAGATAGAATAGACTTTAAAAAAGGGAAATTAACAGCCAGGTGTTCCTGAAAAAAAACCCAAAAAAAACTTTGATAACTGATTATTTGACAACCTTTATAAAAGCAGCCAAATCAGGTTGTTTTCATCTCAGGAACATCCAGGTGTGTTTAAAAGGAAAGAAAACATTAGCATTGACACTAGACTCCATCAATCTGGGAAGATTTCTAAGACCATGTTCAGGGAAATGGTAAAAAAAAAAAAAAAAAAAAAAAATTCACAGTAAAAATCTCCATCTCAGACTCAACTGGACTCAAGTTAACATGTTTTACAACATATACAGAGAATGTAAAACTAAACAGGTATTGCTTATTTTCAAGGCTTTCCGAAAAAAACATAATGTTTAATAGGATATTAAATTTAGAGGCCTCAGGAGCACACCAATATAAGAAATAGCCTTACGCTGAGAGTGACCAAGACGGAGAGGGAAAGATGTCAAACGCTGCTTAAAGACAGTCAAAGCTACTGACTGTTATAAATAGAAAGTGTGTCTAAAAGGAAGACTGCTTCTATATAGTTGGAGCTGTATGTTTAGATGTAATGAAGCCAGATATGGAAGAAATACAGATGTACGCCGCACAAAAGAGGTTGACTTACTAGTTCCATTAAAAAAGATTTCTACAATTTAGGAACAGTTTTTCACACAGACAATTGTAAAGCTGACTAAAGCCCCATTAGCCCTGTTTTCGTCATTTTTGAGAAATGAAAGAGTAAAATAGAGACGTTAGCTTTCTCTAACGTCTACAAAAGAATCCCAGGCACAAAACAGAAAGCACTTACATCTAGCCACAAACAGGAAATTGAGGAACTCAAAGCACAAACGTCGAAAAATTTTTTAAAACCAACCTTTCTTTCTGGCTTGCTGTTTGTCAGCAATCAGAATGAGTCAAATAAATGTTTCCTCTTTTTTTTTTTGCACCTTAGAGTTTGAAAGCTTAAAACTCACGTAACACAAAGTACAACCTGCCCTTAGCTACAAAGTCAGACCTATCAAACTGTTCGAAGTTCAGTTTCCCTGTAGGGAATCTTCAGAGTACATCTTTTTTTTTTTTTTGGACACTATCAGGTTTATGCCAGGACAGCTCGTTAGTGGTTCAAGCTTTAGGGTAAAATATAAAGATAACATAAATGTCTCATATAAATGTCAGGTTGAATCCTGGAAGACCAGAATTAAGAGGGACGATTGATTATCTTAATTTAAAGTGAAGCATGCCACTTCATTAGGAATTCCCTTGATATAAATGCCATCAATGTAGTTTCCCTGATGCATTTAATGAAGTTTTTGACATAAATCTTTACATCTGAATCCTGACAACTTCCTTGAAAACATGGAAATGAGATTAAAGCGAACCGATGATGAGATAGTGAGCACGAACAAACTAAATCTGGGCATTAGATAAAATATTTATGCTTCAATCTCTAAAAAAAAGTCTATAGATTACATTAGTTCCAGAGCTGGAGCAGGCTTTTGATTTTGCAATATGATAACGGACTATTTTAAAATTACATGACACTTTATTTCTAAGTAATATAGTAAAAAAAAAGTCTGGGCTCGATTATCCTATTAAAATACTAAAATGAATGCTTTGCTCATCATCTAACCAGAAACCAGTTAAAAACTGTTGGTATATGTGGCCAAAACAAGTTGTGAAAAAGTTACATGAGTTGGATTCAATACAGACTGGACTCATTAATATTAAGACCTTAGATTTGACTTAAAAACAAAATGTCCAAAGATTCACACAGACTTTTTCATCAATTACTTAGGACTTAACTTGATTTGGCCTTGAACCTGTTTTTTTTTGAAAAGTTTTAATATTTTACCCAAAACCTAAAGTTTGAAACACATCACTCATAAAAGTGTGCACCATTATTCAATTTCACTTTTTCCATACGCAAATCGTTTCTCTCTTTCTACAATCTGTTCATCAGTGTGTGGGAGCTTCAAAGCAGCAAATTAAATTAACCAGTTTTTTTGTTTTTTTTTAAAGGAGAAAAAAATGCTCTGGCAGTAATGCACCATTAAGTTTTTTTCCAATTATTGCCACAAAAAAAAAGAAAAAAAAAAGAAGAAGAAAAAAAATAACATTTAAGACTAATATGCTCCCAAGAATATTTATTATCGGATGATACTAATAAAGAGAACACGATGGGAACATTCGCTTTATGTTCCACACTTCAATTACTGAAGAAGGAAGACATTGTGTTGGTGTGACTGGTTATGTTCTTGTTTCTGTCCAAGTGGCGTAATTAGATGCTTGCACCAACATGTCTGACTCTTTTGTACAGGTGATCATTTGGATCAGCTTATGGCTGACATCAACTTTGAGTTATGTCAACAACAGTTTATGCTGTTTGGAAACTGTGAAAGCAGAATAGATGTACATATCCTAATAGATAACATGACAGAAGAGAGAGTAACAGAGGTTAAGTTGTTGGGAGTAACGATAGACAATAAGATTTGCTGTTGACCTCATATAAAACACATTCAAACAAAAATATCCAGAGGTATTCCTGTTCTCAGCAAAGCTAAACATTTTCAAAAAGATGCTGCCCTTCATATCCTGTATTGCTCACTTATCTTACCTGACTTGAGTTACTGTGTGGAAATATGGGGCAATACCTATAAAACCTCACTGTGACCGTTATGCACATTACAAAAAAGGGCCATCAGAATGGTCCATAAGGCAGGATTCCACGACCATACTAACAAACTATTTATAGAATCCTGCCGCCTCAAATAACCAGATATGGTAGAAATTCAAACAGCTCAGCTGATGTACAAAGCTAGAAATAAACAACTACCAGAAAATATTCAAAAGCTTTTCGCTGATAGAGTGGGTTTACTTTATTTATTTTATTTATTTATTGGTTGTGTATTTTTGTTTAAAAACTTAGATGTTAAACAGGAAGGTACTTTAAGTTAGTTTAAGAGCAATTAGAGGGGGAGGGGGTATAAAAAATAAGTTTTACTTCTTCATACCCCTTTTCAAACAACTTCTTTAATCACTAATCAATGTCAGATATCTGAAAAAATAAACTGACAATTTTATTTAGTGGAAAATTTCCTTTACCTCATTTTCTATATATGTTTAATTGATTTTCATTGACATGGAATTGAAATTTTAATTTGATGTTTACCAATTACTTTTTTTGTTTTTGTTTTGTGTGGTATTGATTTATTTGCTATTATTATTGTTAATTTATGAAATTGATTTATTTGTTGTTTGTTGGTTTTGTTGATATTCTGAAATAAAAATACAATACAAATACAAAATACAAATGCCTAACATAACGGCTACAATGACTTTGGCTTCTTTCATTAAAATAAAAGTGCATGAAGATTTAAAAGAATCGAGTTAGTAGTGATGACAGTTTTTCAGCAGGAGCCAACTCCTACAGCTCTGTGTGTTTGCGTGCAGGAATGTCTCTGATGGGACCTTGTTGGCCTTTGAACCGTTTCTCCCGGCTGACCGAGGGACGCTCCTTCCTGCCAGGAGCGGACGGAACCATATGGCACATGAGACTCCAAACCGTGGCACTATGACAGCTCCGGATGGCTAAATATGTGTGTGTTTGTGTGCGGGCCTGGGGGTTATGAGAGAGCAGTGGAGCAGATCAACCACATAAATAACCATTACAGCATCTGTTACTGAACGGAAGAGAGATAGAGACGGTCTGAATCGCTTTGAAATCCTCTTTACATGCAAGGTAGCTGCTGAAATATGGATTAAATGCTTCAAAATAATGAAAAGCTGGGTGGTTAAAGATGTTAAGAGCTGTGCAAAACCATTAAATCATATCTTTCAGGTGTGTTTAACATCCGCTGAGACCAATCTTTTAAGTGTTTTTTAAACAAAACTTTCTTCTTTCTTTTGAACGTAGAAACATTTGAAAAAAGAATCATTCATAGGACTGAGTTAGATCCAAATCTTCACAAAAGTATTCACTTGAACTTCTCATTTTGTCACGTCAACACAAGCTAAAACCTTTTTCAAAGAGCTTTGTGTCAGAGAAAACTCCTAAAATCAATGTGATTTTTTCGCAAAAGATGTTCCACGTTATTTGAATCACAAGAAAAAAAACCTTCAATTTCCACGTTTTCACATGAGCTTCACATATTCCTATGCAATTTAACTGTGGTTCACATGGAACAAATATAGGATTTAAACTGACAGAACAAATGTGGAGAATGCGGCTCATTATGGGAACTACACGTGAATCTCAGGAACATTTAAAAAAATTCATGTTAAAATATGGGGACCACATGTTTATTTTTACTTTATTCCATATTCACATGCTGTTTTTCATGTGACCTCACTTCACAAGGGATGTTTACATGCACTGTTCCATTAAATTTATTGGGATTTGTTTTGTAAGAGTTCTGATAACATTAAATGCTGTTCTGTTATGTTTTATTAGTGTTACCATTTTCTTTTGTTCTATTTTCCTTCCCTCTGCTCTCTCCCTCTCTCTCTCTCTGTGTTTTCCTTTCCATTATCACTTACACCTGTTTTAAATTATCTGGTCATCTTCCCCACTTCTCCACCCCTATGCTCCGCAGTTACCTTACCTCTCATTGCTGCTCTGGTCTCCTTCCTCATCCCAGTCCTCACCGCTTCCCAGTAAGTTCCCCTTTCTCCTCGCCTGGTTTTCTGTGCTGGTCTCTCTCCCCCTTCGTGTCCTCCGTGCTCCTCCTATAGTTTATTTCATCTGTGGTTTTGTTTCTTTGTCGCCTGTGGTTTTTCTAGCGTCCCTCATTGTTGTTTGTTTATTAGTTTGTTTTTTGTTGCCATTTATTTCCCGTCCTGCGTTCTTCCGCTTGTTTGCTTACCCATTGTTCTGTTTCTTTCATAGTTTCTTAGTCTCCACGCTCATCTTCACAAGTTTTTCAGTTTTGTTCTTTGTTTACGTTCAAGTTCTTGTCCCGCGTTATGCTTGGTTTGTTTCCACCTTCCGTCCGCGTTACCATGTCCCAGTTCATGTTCATCATTCATTCATTAAATAAATAATTTATTCTTCACACAATCCACTTATGTTCGAGTAGTTATCCCTGCCTTGACACCTAATTCACCCTACCAACTTTAAAACATCGTGGCAGCAGCAACAAACTGTGTGTCTACTTTTATAAAGCAAAATGTAAGGAATCTTGTCAGAAGATGGATGGAGGAAAACAGAGGATGATCCTGTCTTGATTCTGTTAGAGGCTGGGAAAAACTAAGGAGGGGGTGCATATTCCAGCTGGACAGCAACCCTACACAATGGTCCAGTTAACAACAGACCAAAATCAAACTGACTGAAGTGTGCCCGATGAAAGAGACACACCCTAAAATTAACTGGACCAAAGGGAAAATCTGTTATGAAATTAATCAGATGGTTGGGGGTCATCAAAATATGAAAAGCCTGTGGAGTTCTGAAAAAATTAAATGAAAATATTAGGAAACCAGAAAGAGAATGAGTGGAAAAAAGAAGCCAAATTTCCAGGAGAACCAACTATTAGGAGCACCTCAGAAGATTACCAGACATGCCGGGCTCTCTGACAGCGACGTTTGAAAAATTAGGGAATGATTAAAACTTTTGCATGGCAACATAAAATTAAACAAAACAATCACTCTGAAAGGGGGGGGGGGGTTGGGATTACAGGCAGCTGCATAGGAGAGTCACTATGGCAACTGCTTCACGTTGACTTCATTCCTCAGCTTGCTCGCTCTCGCTCACTCTCTTTCTTTCTCCCCATCTCACTTGGACGAGGTCTCATTGACTGTTTCCGTGGCAACATATTGCTCCAGCGCATCGCCAACCCTCCGATGCCCTTTGCCACGTTACCTACCTTTGTGTCATTTCATTAGTGAGCGGCTGCGTACACACACCTGCAACACGTCCTCGCACGGTTTCGCATTCTGCGACGGGAGCTGGAGACTGACAAGAAGCGACATCGTGGGAGACAGAATGCAGATGCACTCGTGTCGCCACCCACACCCTGATGAGACATGTCCGCACACGCGCACACACATGGAGTGGGCTGTCATGGTTGACCTGTACACTTTGTGTCCATGGATCACTTACAGGGCGAATCGCTGTATGTGCCACGGTGACGGATAGGACTAAAGCCCTCGGGGGGCCACAAGCTCTGTCCCTCTTCTCCTCATTTTTTCCTTCCTCAAGCTCTACGCCTCTCTCTCTCTCTCTCTCCCTGCCTTTGGCGTTGTCGTGATTGTACCTGAACCCGAGTGTAGCGTAGAGGCCTACAGACAGAAGAACGGTTGGCTTTGCGGTTCTCGTGCTTCTCATTTTTAACTCATCTGGGACGAGAGGCATCTCAAAGCAGATCGGAACATTTATAGTTTCAAAGCAGGTACTTTTTACACTTTATAACTAATCAGCTCCACAGGGAGTACCTGAGCGTTTGTCTGCAGGCAAACATGACAGCACAACCGAAGGGACATTTGGTAGAATGGGACTGCGGCACATTTATTTATTTTTTTTTCTTCCAAAGCTCCAGCAAATCCCTAACATGGTATGACTGATTATCAGCAGATGGTCAAAACTTCCACACATGCACCAACAGATTTTTTTTGGGGGAATGAGTCGTCGTGGTACGGCAGCACAGACACATACATTTCATACAAGTCCTTCTTATGCTGTTTAGGAACTTAAGCACTTGGATTGTGAAGCGGATTTTAAACCTTCCGATTTAAATCTTAAATATTTTGCAAAATGACCATGCAAATAAGAACGTGGTAAATCATTTAAGATTTATTTACCTAGGTAAAGCAATATCTGTCCTTTAAAATTCAACTGAAAAAAACAACAACAGGAAAAGCTGCAATAAACTGGCTATATGTGCACAACCTTGAATTAAGACTTAGTTTTGTTAATTCAGTGTCAGTTTAAATGGCCTCTGATCAAATGCAATCTGAAACTTTATTTGTTCTGTTTTTAAAGGATTGAAACTGATACGGTATGTATCTGATACACAAAGTGTGGGTTAGAAGAATAATACTGAAGGATTATCATTGTTATTCAGCAACAGTTTCAAACAACTAATGGACAGCTGTGGCGTTAGAGATTCGGGACCGATCAGAAGATCGGTCTGAAACTGGTCAGAAAAGGCTTTTAGAAGAGTTCTGAAAGAAACAACTATGTTCTGCATTTTCCATATGTTGCCAACACAGGTCAGTCTAGGCCCTCCTCATTTCTGGTTCCACGCTGTTGGAGCGATCTTACGTGCACTATCAGACCATCAGATTCTTTGTCCACCTTAAAGAAATCATTAAAGACCCAACTCTTCCAAGAGTGTCTCTTCCAGGATTGTGCAGGTGACAATTCGTAAACTGTGTTGTAGTTCGATGTTTGACCCTCTCTTGTAAGTCGCTTTGGATAACAGCGTCCGCTAAATGCGTAAACCTAGATGTAGATTTTTGTTCCAAGCTGTAAGATTGTAAAACGACACAAACTTTCTCCAAAAATGTAAATGTATCTAAATAACAGAGAGAAACTTTGGTGCAGGAAAAAGAACATTTTGTGAATGGCAAACCCTATAAAACCGAACAAACATTTGCTCACAATCTATTTAAAATGTAGAACGGGAAAAAAATAAACTTAACGGATAAATCACCAATGCTATGTAGAAAAGGTTTTGTTTTGTTTTTTTAAAATCACGAAAACTATTCTTCTAACCGGGGTCAGTAGACTTTTGGGAGTTACTGTACGTATCAAGGTGAGATTCTCGGAAATCGCGTCCCCTTGAGGCTTCCAGCAAGCTGACGGATGACCAAACATTGTTTCTCATAGGTTCCTGAACAACAGACGGTTAGTCTGAAGATAAATTATCATGTGTACTAACAGCCAACGTTAGGTAGCTTTAACAATAGATACATGTTTAATATGTGGTAGATATGATTAGTATGCTGTGGAAGGTCAACATCTAAGTATACACGCGCAAGATAATGTTAGCCTTTTCACGTCAGCATGGATGGAAAAAGACTTCTTTAGAGACACCAAAAAACATCTAGATGGCCTAAAGCAATGGCAAAGCTTTCCCTTTGGACTTATCTCAGTACTTGCTGTGTTTCAATAAGGTTGGTGTCTGGAAAACTTTTGGTAAGCGGCTTTGATTTATCCTGCTGATGAATCCCCACAGGCTGCATGGGTTCATTAGAACAGAACTGATTATGTTGAGCTACAAAACAAAAAACAAAACAAAAAAAACACGATTTATTGACGGCATGTCTATTATTGCTGCCACATATTTGAAATGTCTGACAGGTTTTACAAATGCACACACGAAATCGATAATTAACTGAGACGAGAGTTTAAAAAAAAGAAAAAATGAAAAAACATGAAGAGCTGCAGAGTAAAAAAAAAAAGTCTTGGCTCTGTAAATAAAAACAAAAAGCTGTGAAAACAAGGCAAGACGGCAGAGAGGAGCCGAGTGTTGGCACCCAGAGGAGCTTAACCTGGCCGCTGATCCTCTCAAGCAGAACGGAGACAAAGAGACGATTAGGTTTGAACTTGTGTTGAGTGTCTCAGTTTAGCAGCCCACCCAGCGCTGCCCATTGAAGCGCCTCCCTCTAAATATGTTATGAGCCGAGTGTTTTTTAGGCATGTTTATTGTCTGATTTGGATCTTGTTGTGCCGCTGACGGTCCTGTTGACACTGAATATCACTAAAATTCCTGCTAAGACAGCAAAGGAAAAGGGCGATATATTATCCTCCATTGCATAGTAAAGAGAAATATATATATATATATATATATAAAAAGGTTGGGCCTTTTATTTCTCAATTTATTGACAAAAATACCTGGGATGAAATGAGTTAATTGGCATTTATTTTAATTTCTTACATGTCAGCCTGTCTCGCTTTTGACCCCATTTCTATTTTCATTAGGAAGCATAGGCCTCTGAGGGAGGCACAGATAATAACTGACCTTTTAAATGTGGTATCCACACTGTAACAAGAGGGAAAATTAGCTTACAGCAAACAGGGAACTGTCATCTGTGTGTAAATACGCTGATGCGTTACGTCTGAGCGTTCCAATTAACAGAAAGGTTACAGTGGAGTGAGATCATTGCAGTGGTTTAATGGCAGGAATATGTTACGGATTCTTTTATTTTTTATTTTTCGGTTAATCATTTTTTAGCAACTCTTTTAACAACTACTGCCAGCAATGAAACAGATTTCATGGAGTACTACATCTTTGTACTAATAGGGTATTTTTAGGTCAGCTGAGATGGAAGCTTCTGTCTTTTTAAAGCATGTAAATATTTTGTTAAGATATTCAGGCATAGGTTAGTTTTTTGCTGATTTTCTGTATAAATGCTTGAAAGAGCTTCAACTGATCAGATATCTTTCCTTGCCAGCCTTTTATTACTAACTGAACTGCACAAAGAGACTGCAAAAAAAACTAAAAATACATCAAGGCATTTTATTGGGTAAAACCAATAAGGTCAATATGGATATAACTTATAACTTGTCGTGAATAAAATTAACTGTAAAAAATAAACACATAACACATTCAATAATGGTAAGAGTTCTTTCATGTTTTTGAAATGTTCTTTTGGGATTTAATTTCTTACACATACACCTGATTCAAATTATCTTTTAAAAAGCTTTTAATGACAGAACAGAAAAAATATATATATCAAACTTGTATCCATAAGGTTAAGGGATGCTGATTTATAATTGATATGTGTACGTCCAACTGCATTGAACATTTACCTTTTCTCATTTTGCACGGACTGAAACTCCAAACTGTCATTGTTATGATTGTTAGTTTTTTAACTGTTAATCATAAGTATTTATTATTTTTGAATTAAATGGAGTTGAATTGAAATTAATTACATTAAATGTAAAACATGAATTGAATTTAGTTTAACAGCACAATAAATTAAACTAAATTGAACCGATTCGAATCGTATTAGTTTTACTGAACTGAACCAAAATCAACTGAGCTCAGCTGAATCGAACTGAACTGAATTCCAGTAAAATAAACTGAACCGAAATTCTTTTATTTGATTTAAATGATTCAAACCAGTTGAACTGAACTAAATTGAACAGAAATTAAATACACAATGAATGAATTACACTGAACTAAAGTCAACCAAAGTAAAGCTACCTCATATTAATTGTAGTCAACTCAATTAAAACAATTGGATTGATCTGACCTAAATTGAATTGAAAGAGATTAAAATTGGTCGTATGTAGACGAGAGTAACAATACTACTACAGCTGTGGTTCTCCTGATTAAAAAAAGAAAATAATTTTAAAAAATGTATAAACAGGCAAACAGTGACACAATATACCAAAAATAAGAACAAAAAAACTGTAATACAGTTAAGATGTCAATTTTTATGTTCTTCACTCTGGGCAGCCTTAAATACTTGACCTCAAAGGGTTTCTTTGCAAACTTATTTATGACAATTTCAAAAGAAGGCAGCGTATATATAACATATCCGTTTCTCTATTGTTTTAATCTAAATTAAAGTGCACAGAATTATACCACACATTAGATATAACATGAAACCTGGCGGCCTGTTTTTAATGTCGTCTTTAAAACCTGTGAAACGCTGGAGTACCAAGAAAGGACACAACAGTCAAGGTTACTCTGCAACAGTGACCCGGCAAGATGCCTTCTGTAAGAAAACATCTTTTACAGCCAGGAAAAAAATTACTTGATTATTCTTACTCTGATATATAGAAAAATTATTTCACCAGACATTCAATACAATTGAGGTACTTTATCTACTGTGTGCATATGATTATACAATCTCCTATTTTACTCGTAACATCCTGTTTCTATCTTTCTAATGCAAAGAGAAGTTTCACAACCAAACTAATGTAATTTGCATAGCCAATAGAAAAGTGGTTGTTTTGGTTTTTATGGGTTTATCAACTTTCCAGGCGTTATTTGAACTGCTCTCTCTGTTGGCAAGGACCTACATTTCAACAAGCCTTCTCATCCCAGGAGTTTTTATTTTGTGGGCAAATACACGTCCAAATAAAAAGATTTTTTTTTAAATCTGTAAATATTTATGTTTCTTGAGTCTAAAATGAAACCGCAAGAGTCTTTTGAATATTCAGAAGAGAACCCTCAAAAGCATTTGATTTATGCATAAAAGATTTCTGGTGATGCCCCAGATCTGGTTTCCAGTACAACATAAAAAACAGGCCACAGTTCGTCACTTTTATGAAAACTCCATTTATTTCTGTAGTGATGGTCAGCAGAGAAGAAAAGCCCCCCCCCCCCAAAAAAATGCAACGTGAGAAACGTCTGAATCACATTCAGAGGAACACATAAACCCCACCTCTAACAGTGCAGCTCTCATTCTCACAACAGAGGAACGGGTTTATATGTGGAAATCAATGGGAGGTCAGCGGTCGGCTGGCGAGATGGGGACACTGCTGGGGGGGGGCAGACAGGCGGGCAGTGATGAATGGGACGTGATGAGATGCACAGCAGCAGACCTGGCCACCAAGAAAGGCTGAGACATTCATTACAACACATTGGATCAAGCCAAAGGCCAGACTGATTGCATATTAGACCTCCGTGCGTCAGCGCACTGGGGGAAATGATACTTCCACTGGTTCCCACAGGGAGGTTGAAAACTGTTTAATATCCACGTTGGTTGGAAAACAACTACATTGTGTTTAATGAAAAAGAAATCAACCAAATAAAGAAGATCAATAAGATCAAAATGATCGTTTAAGCTATATTTAAAAGTTTGTGTAAAGCTTTCTAGAAAAATTGTTAAAAAAAAGAAACACTCAAAAACACTCAAAAAATTTTTATATTTTATATTTAGCTATATTTGGATATGTTGTGATTTGTGAAAAAACACCATTTATTTCCATGTATGTTGAAAAAAAAAAAAATTCTCCTAACCTGGAATTTTTTTTTGATATTAATATTCTTGCTATAATTAATATTTTTGTTCTCTTTGATTCAAGTGGTTTTATAAAGATTTTGTTGTTTATCTTAATAAATCAAAAAGGTTTGTGGCTGAATTAACAGAACTGTTGACTTGCAGCAAAACAGTTGTGGGCTGTAAGCCAGAAATGGTCAAATGTTTTGAGCTAGGGGTCAGCATTGTGTTTTTAAAGACTAAAGCTGTGAAATTAGCACTTTTAGACAAATAGGAAATAACTTTTTTTTTTTTTTTTTTTTACATTCATGAGCATAACTCATTTTGACTGACATGATAAAATAGCAATGCACTAGAAACTGCTTCCATGTTGTGCACAAATTACCAAATGTTGTGTATGTGGTTGGCTTTTCTGTCTTTTGATTTGATGAGGTCTCCACCAGAGGGAGCTGTTGTAGCTGCTGGGTCAGTGGTGGGCGGATTTTAGCAGGTGCACACCTGTTGGCTATCAAGCCATCAACAGGATTATATGAGGGGTTGGATTTGTGATTGTGGAGCTTTGTGGTGGAACCTAAGCCTGGCCCATCTCCGTCGTGCGCTCTTATTCTTACGAAACTCTTAAGCAGGGTTCTAGTCAAATCTCATTTATCTCTTAGAGTCCCAAACATTGTTGCTTAGGGAACCTTAATGGTTAGCACTGGCCTTAACCGGCTCCCCCACCCAATGAATTTTGGTGATAGCCATCCTAACCGAGTCCCTGTGAAGATGCAAAGATAAGGGGATTTTGCTATCTGCCACAGCAAGCAAATACCCTCCTCTCAGCTCAACATGTTGCTGAAGATCAGACCAACAAAGTCTACTGGCCAGACATAAGCAAACACATCCTGCTGCAAGATATTCAATAAGATATTCAAAACTTTCTTCACCACCCAACAATAAAAAAACAAGAGACTTTCAGCGTGCTGGGAAAATGTTCCCCTTATTACTTTACATTTTGAGAAGAAACCCTCCTGAATTTCCCACCACACAAATCAAACAGCCATGCTTCTTGTTTCCCTCAGCAGATTAACTGTGGGCGAGGAACAAAGCAGCCGAGTGAGCAGGAAAGAGAAGATGAGTCGGGCAACTGGGAATAAGAGTAGCCGCCCCAGCCTGGTCTGACAACAACACGGCCTTATTAGACTCAGTAGATCAGAAAACACAAGTGCTCCTCTCTAACTTTCTCCCTCTGTTCATTTATCGCTCTGCCTCCTTCCCATTCACTCTCCCAGCATCTAGCTTTTACTCCTCCAACCTTTAGCACACTCTCTGCTGCCCACTATCTCAAAGTAGTTTCTCTTTGCTACAGTTCTCGAGAAGCCTTTCCATTTCATCGGGTCTTCCTCTGATATTCTTTCCCTTTGTTTTTGTTTTTTTTCACATGTTTCCCTGAGGATTCATCTGGAACCTATCTAGGCTAGCAGAAGCTCTGTGTTCAAGCTCCCTGTCTTTGCAATCAGTGGTCATCCCTTAATCTGTCCTCCTCTCACCTCTGATCCCTCGTCGTCCTCACTGTTTGCGGGCTGAATAGCACCCTAAATAAGGCTGAACTTTTTTCTGTTTTCCTCAGTATTAGAAAGAGGATCAATTCTGCAAATTGAGCGAACGGGGAGGAGATAAAACTCGCAGATGGCTCCCTCTGTTCTGCAAAATGTCACATTGACAAAGGCGACACAAAGACCATCCATTGTCCTCTATTTTTCCAAGCTACTTCTGGCATCCTCAACTTGACTCGTAGGAGCCCTCTCCTTTTTTTTCTCCCTTCCATTTTCCGCGTCCCTTTCTCTCAGCCTAAAGCCATTTGAACTGTAGCTGACCTACTGTCGCTTCTTCCTTCTTCGCCTCTTTCCATTAACTTCTACGTTTTTTATACTCGACTTGCAAGAGATACTTGCAGCACGTAAACATAGAGGAAATTATATTTGCTGCAAATTCAACATTCAAAAAACAAAACTGTGTCTAGATGTCATAATTTATATAATTTACCAAGATGAGAAAAAGCAATCAAATATCACCTTTAGAGGCGATTTAACAGAACTGATGCAAGAATTACTTTTCAACATTTCTGGAATTTCTGGAACCATGTTTTACTCCTTATCCAAAGTGTAGGATAGCAAAGATTTTCCTTGGATGGATGCATTGTACTTTACAACAATAAAAATGTAATGTATGTAGAAATTAATTTTTTCTTGCAGTACATCTATATTCTATTAACATTACAGAAAGAACATTACAAAAGCAACGTTTACCCAGTTTCAAAGTGTTTTCTTTTTTATTCAAAGCCCAAATTATACATTAAGAAGACCCCTTAATATTTAAACAGAATAAAAGAAAAATGTGTATGAAAAATTGTTACTAATTCCTTATTTCATTGTGTGTATCTCAGCTAAAAAGTAAGGGTTATACATACCTACCAACTACTAGACACTATAGATGCATTTAACATTTAAAGTTTTTATCTGCACAAAGTGTCCACAGTATGGCTATAAATAAATTGCAATCAACTACAGCCCAGTGCCTCCGTCCTGATGCAACCTCTCATTATCTCCGGTCCACCTCCCTCCTTCCTGCCCTTCGCAGCTTCCCTCCCTATTATAACGATCAGGTCATAACTGGGACCGCCGCTCCGGCTCAGGTTCCACGAGGCGTCGGGGGTCTAATTGGGGCTGAATGAGTGCGAGCGGGTGTGTGTTGCCGTCAGACTTTATTGACTGGGGCTGGCTTGGTCACTCAGTCCCTAGTAGAGATGTACTCTGATTTTATCTTTGCCTTTAAACACATACTTGGGAATGGGGAGTTTTTAACATCAAAGTGCATTTTTAGGTATTTCTTTTTCGGCGAAGTATCTATTCGCTTAAACATATACAATGTTTTTCTCTACGATTGCAAAAAGCTGATGATCCATGACGATTTAACACTGTAAAAAACACCCATCAATGTTTGTTAAGCCAATTATAGTCAAGTCATGGAAGAACTAAATTACATGTAAGCAATCCAAACGCTGAAATCCGATTTTATTCACTCAACAACTAAAGCAACATTTAAGCTTTCTGCAACTAAACACCCGATTGTACATTTTGCAGGATGTTTGACTGCTAACAAGGATTATTTACGCATGACATGAAATCCTGGCTCAATTTCACTCAAGCTTGCGTGTGTGTAAATACCTACATTTTTTATGTAAATAACATAAATAGCTGAGCTAACAGCAACACTTTAATTAGATCAAACTTATTTTTACTGATAAATAGAAATGAAGTATTACGCCACAACCGTTGAGCTTTTACATGTTTTGTTACGTTTCAGCCGCAAACTACAAGATATTTTATTGGTGCAAACTAAAATATATGGCCGTAACTATTTTCTACCACCAGAAATCTGGATTCATATCCAGATAACTGATGTCAATCCTCTGATGAACCACCTACAGTCAACAAGCTCAGTCAAATTAGATGGCCAACCTTTGTATAAGTAAGGAGGATCCATTTCAACTTCTTGGATTCAGGTGTGGGCTTTAGGCTATTCTTAAACATGACTATGCCTTGATCCATTGTAGTTCTGCTTGTGTGTTTAGTGCTGTTATCCAGCTGGAAGGTGAACATCCACCCTGAGGCGTAGTGAGTGTTTTTTTTTTTTAAGGAAAGGGGATGTGAGTTGTCTCCTGGGCGCTTTTTTTTTTAAAGGCCAGATTTGTGGAGCGCATGACATTATACAGCTGCTTAAGAGGTTTACAGGTTAGGATTTTGTTTTATACCCTAACCCATGCTTTACGCTTTACCAAAACCTTATCCTTGACCTGTTTGGTGTGGTTTTTTTACATACTTGTGAGACCTTTATTTAACAGTGTATTTCACATTTTGTATGTATATTGTATTAATTATCTACTGGTTTTAAGAATAAGGTGATTTCTAAATACATTTTTACCTCTGGATGTTTTTAAACGGTAGTTGTCTTTTGTATTCACGTATCTGTAGGGAAACTACGTTCCTTCAACATCACAATCTAGCACTGCATGTTTTTGGAGGCACAGCAATTGTCCTCTATGTTCAACTCTAAAAGAGTTGAAAAAAAGAACAAAAGGCTGGGATTTCTATGAAATTCAACACAGAACTAAAATGTTTTTCCAATTTTCTTGTTCCCGAATGATCACTAAACCTTAAACACAGGACCAGACGATTTTATGCAACCTTACCGGATAATTTGTCTCATTGTTGCGGCTCCTAATCGATTTTCTGTTACATTTTCCCTAGATTTATACTGTAATTTTGCTTTGCTCATGTTTTTTAAGTGCATAAAAATCTGAACCGACGATGTTTGATGTGAAAAGAATAAAGTGCATATAGTTTGTAGCGTGGATGTGTTTTTGTTTTGTTCATGAGGTGCAGCAGCAGAAACAATATGTTGGGTGCTGAGAATCTTTCCTGTTGTCTCTGTTTAGACAACAGTGGTCCCATTAAAACATGCTGTCAGCTCTGTCACCACAGACCACTCTCTATTTTATACAAAACAGTGCCTCCCTAATTGGAACCCTCCTGCAACTGTACAAAATACACAAAATACACATAAACATCACCGGAGACAGAAACGGCACACCATGAAAACTCATTACCATGGTAAAGTGAGAACTTTTCTAAATCAACAAAGCAACTTCACTCGGCGTGCAGCAGCAGAACTGCATATGTGCGTACATTCAGACGGAGGATTTATCTTCCCCGCTGTTTGTGTCAGGGCTGGATGTGTAAGCATCTCCCACAGCGTGAGCAGCGATGTCTGAGATCCGCCTCGAGGCTGGCTACATCACACACGGGGCTACGTGTGTGCGAGCCGGTGTTAAAACGCGCACGCAGCCGCTAATCTGTAATCAAACAAATGCGCACGCTGAGATCCCGCCTGCTCATGTAAGAATGTGTCGCCGGCCTTGTTTCCTGTTTGTCCTGACAGTTACTCTGATACAGAGGCAGAAAAAGTTAGCAAAACTGACTCTGATTGGTACAACTAAACTGAGAATTTAATTAATTTGGTATAACTAATTAATCCTTAACCGAAATAAAATAAAAAATTTGCCCCAGAACATGATGTTCAACAATATTTTTGTAAGATTGTGGTATTTTAATGAACTAAGGAAATAAAAATTGTATTGAAAAAAATGTACATTAGTCCATTTATCATGGCTTTAGACTGAGCTAAAGAAAATATTTCGGTCCAAACATTGTCAACCCATAGATAGTTTGAGGATGTATGTTAAAATATTTCTTAAGATTTATTATGTTGTCATTCTAGTTTAGAAATCAGCAAGCTTTGGAAATTAATGCTTTGTTACGTTTTGCCACTTCGAGTATTTTACTCTGAGTCTTAGACCTTGAGCGCAAATTGCCTTCGGCAAGTGGATAATGTTATCTACTGTGCTGAGACTGACTCTCCATGGACACATAAACAATGGAATTTGAAAAAAAAAAGTTGATTCCTTTATAAACTTGCATAATGTGCCATAAAGCCTTCTCATGACTGAAGCCTGAAAATATCACGATTGAAGGATTTCTGTGACCTATTTAGCGGTGACAGAAAAGACAGCCGGACATTGAATGAGAGACATACAACCGGCAACAAATGAAATATTCACGGAATAAAATGAATGGTCAACTTTGACTCAGAGCCACCCCAGTTTAAAATAAACATGTAAACGGCAGTATCAAAGGGATTACTGTAGTTACCCAAACACTTCAGCCAAATTCATGCAGCTTTAAATGGAGAATGTTTGGTCTAATACTGTATAACTGACTATACATTTTAATGAAAAACTGGCAACATCTAGTAAAAAGTACGTTTTTAACATTTCATTTGCAGTTAATGATAATATAGACGGCATAGAAGAAGCTGAGGTCCAATTTATGCTTCTCTAGATTCTATTTTCTCTCAAAACTTTTTAGTGATGCCTGCTGGGAGGTCCTTTCTGCAGAACAAGTTGACAATTCTGAGTTGGATTTGTTTCACTGAGTACTTTTAAGTTTATTGATTTGGATTAAACAGACCCAAAATACCTGTTAGGGTATTCACTCAGGTCCAGCAGTGGAGAAGGAACTGAGCCAGTGTCCCTAAATCCCATATAACCATCCCACGTGGCACTAAACGCAGCCAAGTGCAGGGCCGAGAGATAAAAAGGAAAGTCTTGAGGTTTTTCCCAAGCGCTAAAGTAGCTGACAAGCCTCGTGCTGCCAGGAAGTTCGCTCTTTCCGTCCAAATCTACCTCCGGGTAGCTTCCAATCGTTTTTCATCTCTTCCCTCAGCCTCCCTCCCTCTCCCTCCCCATTACTTTCTTTGGTTTGTCAAAGGGTTTCAGGCTCAATAAAATCCTATCTGTCAGTGTGCGACGGAGTAGGTGTATAGGATGCGGTATCGACACAACCTTGACACAACTTGGGCTGAGCACGAGGTAATGGGGAAACAGGGAGGCTCGGCAGCAAATACCCGACAGGCCCACAGAGAAGCGCAATGATAGAATGGAGGAAGAAAATTGGGTCTCTGTAGTAATGTTAAAATAAAGTTGATTTGACAGTGCTGTTGATCCTCTCCCTGCATCAGATTCAATTTTGTGCTGCACAAAGCTTCACCATGCCATCTTATTCTCCGACACGGGGGAGTTCTTCTACGCCTGGCCGTAAAGTTTTGTTATGAATTTCTCGCTAAAGTGTTATGCTGGAATATTCATCTCCCTGCCCTTCGTTTTTTGTCTTTTCATTCTTCTTTCATCAATTTTTAATCCACACCACTACTCAATCTTGTCCCTGTGCCACCTCATTTCATTCGAAATCCTCTTATAAAAAGTCATTTCTGCTCAGCACATTAGGATGTAGATGTTGATGAAGAAACTTGATGAAGGCAGGCTTTTGTAGTCTCCATTGCTGATTTCTAATGCTGCTCTTGTCCTTTCTGTTTTTGTTGCAATTTGGAGAGTTTGCTGTGGGAAAGCATATTGTTGCCTAGCAAAAATCCACCAAGAAAAATCCACCAGATGCACCCAATTATGGGCAAAAGATGAAAGGCGCCAAGCTTCCTCACTTGCATGCCGCTGCTTCCCAAAATAAGGTACTGTAAGCAAGTTCCAGCGAGAGAATATTTTTGAAGTGGAGAAAGAAGTTGGATGACTAGAAGTCCAGCATAATAAAAGGGGTGTGTTTGCCAACCTACTAACGATATTGTGTGAAGTAAGTAAACACAACAGGGTAGAGAGAAAAACATATATGGATGAACATATCAGTATCTGTCAAAAAATATGCGTCTATTCCAGAGGGCATCTGTCTTTTTGTTATCCTAGAGACAGTTTTGTTTTATTGCCAGTTTTCTAAAACTTTTCCAAGGACATTTGAAGGAGCATAACACTTTTAATAATATCCACATCATGTCTTTGAGAGTATGATAATGATCATAATGTATTGTAAAATGTGAAAGTCTGCGTTCAAAACATTTGAAAACACAACATTTTTCACATCCAGACTGGATCCGTCTCTGAGTCTATCAAAGGTAGCCAGGTAGTTTGTCATGATTGATAACCACCTTTAAAGATCATGTTCCCTCCGTTTCTTGATCATGTTGCTTCACTCTACTAAACATAAGAAAGATACAGCCATACCTAACCCAGCTCCTGGTGCAGTCTATAGTCATCCCCAACCTTGGCTCTTGCAACGCTCTTCTGACTGGTCTCCCAGCCTGTATGGTCAAACCGTTACAAATGATCCAGAACGCAGCGGCGCGTCTGGTCTTCAATCAGCTCAAAAAGTCTCTTGTCACGCCTCTGTTCATTGAGCTTCACTTGATTCCCCTGGCTGCCATCATCAAAATCAAGTCCCAGATGCTAGCTTACAAAGTGCTTAAGGGTAGGGCTCCCATCTTCTTGAATGCTCTTGAAAAGGGTTGTGTGTCACAACTCAGTCACTTCTTTCATCAATGGATTGTAGTTTAGCAGTGCCTAAAACACGCTTAAGACAATCCAGACTGTTTTTTGTGTTGTTCCAAGATGGTGGAATGACCTACCAAGCCCTGCAAGAACAGCAGCGTCCCTGTCTATGTTCAAGAAACTCTTGAAGACCCACCTTTTCAAGAGCATTTCCTATCCCAACTGTTACCCATACCTCTATACCCCCTCTACTACTCATTCTGTACTTCCATCTATCGCCTTTCTGTCACCACTGACTCTGACAAGGGATTTTCCTCTTGATAGCTTATGGACAGATTGATAATAACTGTAATATTGTGTCTACTTTGTAAGTCGCTTTGGATAAAAACTTGAGCTAAATGCATGTACATAAAACATTTGATATGTTGCGACAGAAAATAGAGCATTCATGACAAACGTCACCTAATCTTTCCTTTTTTTTTTTATACATGTTACTGAAACTTTGTTTTTAACAGTGGAGTCTTGTACATATGATTTAACATGGATAAAACAAAAAAAGCTACTTATATTTGTTTTATCCTTAATAGAAATTACCTGCATCATAAACTGAATGCTCTTGGAGTCAAAAGAGAGCACAATAACACTCAAACAAGTTTGTGTTTAGAAAGTTTGTAAGCCTGAGGTTCAGAAACTCAACTTTGTCAATTAAAGATTTTTTTATTTAGATTTTATATAACTTTTTAATCTCCAAACAACAATGTATATTTGAAACATTTGTTTATTATGAAAGGTAAAAAAATGTAAAGAATTTGAAAATCCTGGAGACAAGCTAGGATTTGAAAGAAAGTTTTAAATTAAAGGTCAATTTTTGGGCAGAAGGAAGTTGAATTGACATTCTGGGTTGTAAGTGTGCCGGTTTGTTTGAAGCACTCTACTGTTGAAATGCATAGAATGCAATAATCCAGCATGTGCCTTAGGATATACTCCACTTCATCTGTTTGAAAGGCAGATGCAAAGAAAATAAAACAGGTTTAAAATTTCATTACAATTCATCACTGACCATAATAAAGAATAGGTTACATATAAGCAAAATTAAAGCACATGTTTTGCTATAAATTTAAATTATAAACGCCCACGGTCACATTAGTAACGTCCATGTCAATGCTTGTTTTAAAACTGAAGTAAACACAATAAATGTACTGTATAACCTCAACTAACCGCAAATGATTAGGAAATTTTATTCCAGTAGCAGAGAGACATTAAGATAAGAAAGGAGAATTAATACAAAAAAGGAAAAAAACTGTCCTTAACAATTACATTCTTTTTTTTTTGTAGTACTACTAGAGAAACCTGTTCATATCAATCATGTCAACAGGATTTTCAGCTGTACTAAATTCCCATGTTTCAAAGGCTTTTTTCTTGCCTCTGCTCACATGAAACCATCAACAATCATTTGAAATTTACTCAGTCTAAACTAATAAAATCAGCTGCCAAATGACAGGCATTAACACATCAATACAAGCATCTAGGTCACTCTCATCTGTTGTGACATCCTTAATTAAGACCTATTATTTCAGAGCTGATTCAGTAAACCTTGCTTAGTCATGCAAATAGTGGAAAAAAAAAAGAAACGAAAAATTTAGCAGAACCAGACCGAAAGCGTTCATCACATTTTATACATAAAGCTTTACAAGCAATTTGATAAAATTCACTTTGACCGCAACATACTGCAATACATATTCCTTCGATGGCCTCAGATGCATTTTTATACCATGATCCCTTACTGTAAAATCAAAATAATTGGAAACATCCAGTTTCATGACCAATGGTCGTTACAGCCACAGAGAGAATCAGTTTAATGGCTGTCTGTTGATGCAAGTCCTGTGGGCTTTTACTTTTGCTGTTAGAGAAAATAATTGCCTCTGCTGTGCCTAAATGCTGCCTTCTGTGTCTGCAAGTGGACGATTATTCAAAGTCATAACCAGTAATAAGCTGTCAAGTTCTGCATGTTTTTTTATTTTACTACTGTTTGCATGAATCTTCCAGAGGTTCATAGAGCCCCCAAAAATTGCACTTGGGTCAAAATAGAACTACTCCAACATATTTAAGAAATTACCTTACTAATTAATCGATTTAAAAGGCAACTTGCTTACTGAATTTGAAATCAGAAACTCTGATTTAATAGTCAAAATTATGTAATCAGACAGACCAAAAATATGCAATAATGGTGAAATTCAGTTTTTTTGTTTTCAAAGAATAATGAAACAAATGCTGTTGCCCTGCACAATTACAGTTGTCAGAATGAACAATGCTGATTCCATTCTAGTAATGCATTTCTAAGTAGAGTTGTACAACTTTTTCACTTCCGATATGATTCCGATTTTCTATTCTTCAGTATTGCCCAATATCGCCGGGAATCATGTCATCTTTTACTACTTTAATAGATTGATATGTATGCAACATACATATCAATCTATTTTCAAAGAACGAAAGATCAATAATTAAACAAGATACATTAAACGTTTCGCATTGGTTATGTGGAAAACATGTTAAAAAGGACTGTTTGTTTGTTTCTTGTCTAATATCTAACAGATATCCTATATCTACATGAAATTGGGAAACCCCTTTTCCTCAGTTGCAACTCGCTACTTTAGACTTTTATTTAGGCAAATCTGACACATTTTTACAGCTTGCCTCTAAATCCAATATGGACGCTCGACTGCTGGTTTAAACTACATGCTGAAAAAGGCTTTGTGATTAGCTTGTCGGGAACAGTTAACCCTGTTCAAGTAGATGAACGGAGCAGGAACTGAAATCAAACAAAAGTTTAACATAAGATAAATGAAAATAGTTTCATAAATAATATGAGGATTATATTATATGAGCAGTATATTCAAACTCTCTTGGATTGTGATACTGTGGACAGGAAGGATTCCTTGATGGCAGTCAGCAGTCTAGCACAAGAACTTAAGAGACCTTTGACTGTAAATTATTTCTGTATAAAATTTTAATGACTGTAATGACATGCTGGTATTTGCATTTAAGGGCAACAGGGTTCATTTTCTACATGTAACATGTCGTGTAAAACATCATCAGTTCGTCTTCTCTCTCTGTTCTTTGGTCCTTGAAATTGGAGTCATAGTTCAAGTATTTCTGGAGCTTTTGAGATACTAATAACCTGCTCCCAGTTTAAAAAACAATACCTCGCTGCCACAGTTACACAACATAAGGATTTTCCGAAAGGAAAATAGCTATATGTAGAATCCTTCCACGTACACAGCATCCCAAACCAGAAATATTAATTCTGCGAATGAAGAACATATTAACATACAGCTGCCATGAGTGTGAAATGCAACTTCATGATTTCTTGATTAGCGTGTACAGAGCGATGCAATAACTGATTCCTACTTCTAAGGAGACGTTTATCCAGAGAGGAGCTGTTCTGTTTGAGACTAAATATGTAAACCTTTCGTTGTTTGAACTCGTCTTTCCACATAAAACACAATGAAAATCAAACCTCTGAATGATTTAGTGGGGATTTCCGTGTATAAAAACATCTTAACACACTTTCTACAGCTAAACCCTGTATTTGTAATGTAAATGGTGTGGAAAATGATTGCTCCCTTTATGTGCTCCAACAGCTTTATCTACCAGCTGATTGAAATTGAAAGCATGCATTTTGCATTTGAGAGGAGGTTTAAAATTTAATTCCTCTACTGTATTGTGCAATGACGTGTGATGCCACTTTAATTTCCCTCTGTATCTTTTAATTTGGTTTGCTGTGAAAAATGCTTTGTGCTGTTGCCTTTGGGCTGCTGAGCTCACGAGTGTCTCAATACATCAAAGAGAGGGTGAAGGCGGTTTTGCCAGATCTGTGGTCTGGATTTGGGGCTCAGGTGGTTCTGGGTCGTCTCTGATCTGAGCCCACACATGATGGAAAGCAGTTTGGGACACTTTCGCTTCGTGGATCTAAGTCAATCTCGACATCTGGTTCAGATCAGCTTAATGACGGCTTGATGGGTCGAGATTGAACAGATTTCTGTCTTACCGGCTGATAAAAATATACTAGAGGTTTTTATTTAAAAAATAAAAAGAGGACTGGACAGGGTACAGATAAAAGCAGTGGGTTGGTTTACGAGTCTTTTCCACCAGGGACTGACTCAAAACAAAAGCTCCCTGAGATGGGTTTTTACACAATGCAGCCTCTGAAGCCGTGCCATGTCTGCATTGTTCCCAGGATAATAAAGCACCTTTCAGGCATCCAAGCAGGCTATATTTTGGGAGGGAAATCTCCTGGGTGTAAACACATAATGATGCTGTTTCGCTACGCTGATCTCTTTTCACTATTTTAGGCTTTTACAGTGACATTAAGCAGAAATGGCTGTTGACAGCGAGGAACATACGTCCTCAGAAGGTTCTCTCAGAAGACTGGGATTTTAGTAGCTATTTTTATGAGTGGTGTTGTATTCTTTTTATAGAAAATATAGAAAAACAATTTTTTTTTCTGTTTCTAGAACCTCTACAACTGTAGGAAATGACGTTCCCTTCCTTAAGTTAAAATTAAATTGGATAAAAATTTACAGAAATACATTTAGCTGTAATGAAGTAGTAGACCTGAACTAATGAATTGAGATAAACTGGACTAAAATTATATGACCTAAATCCATGTTATTTGGATTGTAGTTATACACATTTGCATTTGCAGCGACTATGAATAGGGCCGTGATTACAAATATCATACTTGAACCAAGTTCAATTGAATAGAAAAAAAAAAATTTACACTAAATTAAATACACTATAATACACTACACTATAATAAATAAAAATTTATACATTTTGCACTCAATGCAAAGAAAGTAATTCAAATGGAGGAATCGAGGAAATCAAATAGAATTTAATTGAGTTTGAGTGAAATGAGTTTATCTGAACCGAGTCACAGTTAATGGAGTGTGACTCACTTCAATTCATTTCAATTGCGATCAAGCCTAACCAAAGTAGTTTCAGTGCGACAACATTGAATGAAACTAAACTGAAAAGAAATAAATAGAACCACAGGCACGTGAGCTTAAGTGGATTAAGTGACGGTAAACTAAGTAAATCTATTGTGTGTTACGGATCACAGTAATAAAAAAAAAAACACTAGACAAAGAGTAATGAACTGAATTAAAAAACTGGATCAAAGTTTATATATATAAAAAAAAATGATTGAATAAAAACGGACATAACTGTACTGTATAAATTTAATTGATTTAATTAATTTATTGTCTAATCCATTTAATAAAATGTTTTTAGTTTTAGTTATACCCCATATAATCAAATTTAAGTTAAGTATAAAATTTGTATGAGTTCAGTTCAGTTTCATTGAACAAGTTTAATTGCAGTTTTGTTTAACCGTGTTATCTTAGTTATAACTTTCTTTGATTTATTTTTGTTTAGTTTCACTGAAATATATACACTAAGTATGATATAGAAAAAAATTGGCCAAAGAACAGACAGGTTGGTGTCTACCATTGTTCATGTTAAAAACTGTTGCTTTTACGCTGTTCAATAACGTTCATGTAATTTCTTTCTCCCAAACAAAATAAAGAACCCTAAAAACATTTGTTTAGAAGCCAAATCCTACAGGAACACTAACCTCCAACTATCAAGGAGATCCAAAAAAACAAGATCCAAGAATAAATATTATCTACTTTATTGATACGATGATTTATTTATTTATTTTAAGTAGGATGAAATCTTTGATAGTTGGAAAAAGCCAGAGAAGAATTTATCTCCAAATGAAGTCACTACACTAGATAGAGAATGAATGCCTGAATAAGATATGAATGTTTTATAACTATAATTTTCTTTTTTAGTGGCAAATGTTGCAGAAGAATTGATGATACTTCAGTCATGAAGGAAAGAGTTTGCTCTACTTTCTTGAAAGCTATGCCTAAGTTTCTATCTGGACTAATAAATAGTTTTAAAGCATCCCTTTAAGTTTAATATTGAAACACGACATATCTATTTTAAGCTATATATGTGATTTATTCTAACTTTAAACCGGATTTAGATACAGGATCGGGTAAATAGAATTAGGAATTCCCCTTCAAGTCTAGTAAACTGTACTTTGGGAAGATGAATGAGGGTGAGTGGGGGCATCTAAAGCAGCTTTCCTTGCTTTCCTGACTGTGGCAGCCCAGAAAAAAAAAAAAAAAAAAAGACGTGTCTGTGCCGACTCGTTTCATCACAGAGAAAATCCTCTGGTGTCAAACTTCCTCTGACTCCAAACTTAAAAAAAAAAAAAAAGAAAGAGAAAAACAATCTTTAAGTCAAACAGCATCTTGGAGTGAGAAAAAGGGCAAACCTCTAAAAATAGCAGAGAAATATGTATCAAAATATCGTTCGTCATAATTTTTATTTTCTTAAAGCAGCAGGTACTGGAGAACAAAGAAGATGAAAGTGTGGACAAAATTGCAGCAGGTGGGAGGTAAATTAAGGGTGGGCTGGAACTTTTCACATTTATCCCAGCAGCAGATTAGGTCCGTAGCTCCCAATGTAGGACCCAAGTGTCCTTGGTTGTTCCTCCGTTTTTTTTAACTTCATTTGATGTTATCATCCCTGACAGAGACTAAGTACAGCTTAATATTTCTGTATACCTCATTCAATAGCAATTTCAGCCTTGAGAAAGAGGCTGAGGTGCAGTAATACAGCCCCATTGTTTGCCGTGGCTTCAATATAAGCTTTGCTGCTTAAAAAAATAAAAAAATAAAAAAAACTGCAGAATAATTTGTTTTCGAGGACAATACCATTATTTGGCCAATGTATTTCCAAGGGTACAGTGCTGATGATGGTGTCCGAGCACCTTTTGTTATGTGAAAGCAAGATAAGCACCTGGAAAACACAGTGGATGCTTTTTAAAATGTTCCATTAGTCCGCATTGCTTGGCCAAGGTTATATGAGGCCAATTCAAAAGCCAAAGTTTTTTTTTAATTTTTTTTTATTGAAGCGGTCAGCAATACATTTGTTCAGCTACACATTAGTATGCATCTGTTATGATGATGATGTTTGACCCATGTGTGACTGAATGTGTGTGCGCGTATGTTTCTGTGTGTGCACACATCTCCCAAAAAGAGACTTTTAAAACAAGAAGGAAAAAAAAGAAAAAACATGCAACAAAAATACCTTCGTCTCGAGGCTTGTTCATTGAAGATTCATCAGTTTTTTTTGTGAGCGGACCTAGGGTTAAGAAAAAAAGGGGGGAAAAAGAGAAAAGAGAAAATTTCAAAAAAGATTACTGGCAAAAACCCATGAAAAAAAAAAAAGAATATCAAAAAAAGAAAAGAAGCAAGAGTGAAAAAAGGACAAATCAGACGCAAGAGTTCACCGTTTTTTTTCTCTCTCTCTTTCAATAAAAAAGTTACAAAAACCAAAAAAAAAGGCATCACAGACACAGATTTATCACAAGAAAAGACACAAGATCAAAGAAGAAAGTGGCCGCCATATTTTTTGGTTTTATTTGAAACCCTGTTTGTCCTCTGAGTAACCTTTGGATTTTGACTGGTGGGGAAAAACTAAATGGAACTATGGGTTTGAAGAACAGGACCCAGAACCCCTACACAAAAAGGGACTGAATCTAAAAAAAAAAGAAAAAAAAAGTATAAATAAGAAAAACCTTTTGAGGAAGAACAGAAAATGTGGGTCCTGATGCTCAAACGCTGGTAGAACGTTTTGAACGGGAATGAATGAGACCTCTTAAGAAAAACACACCGTGTACATGAATGAGACCTTTAATAGCACAGAAGCATGTGGAGACAACGAGGCAAACAGAATGTTAAACGCGTTCCTGATAAAACTGAAAACAGGTGTTTATATATATATATATATATATATATATATATATATATATATATATATATATATATATATATATATATATATATATATATATATATATATATATATATATATATATATATAT
>JAVLVB010001152.1:1036801-1049640 GCA_032876305.1 Orestias chungarensis
TCGTCAGTTCCGAATGACAGCCGAGCGTTGGGCTGATTGCACAGAGAGCAGTGCAGGTAAAAGAGACGCATGATCTGACCCCCCCGTCTGCCCGCAGGCTGTATTTTTTCACTAAATGAAAAGAGGCGGATGAAGAAAAGTGGAGAAGAAAAATGACCTCCTCTTTTATTTCCTCCATCTGTGTAAACAAACATGATGTTGAGCAAAGCCTCTTTTTACACCACCATTTAGTAAACATGTGTGAGATGTTGCCGTTGAAAACCAGCTTTGATGGTTGCCTGGTTTCATCCCCTGCTGACTTTGTGCTCGTCTCCACCAGCCCAGGGATCGGCGAAATCTCTTACAACTTGATTGCTTGCGGATTTACAACATATTCTGAAGAAGTTTCTTGAAAAATACTGCAAATGTCACTGCAATAATTTGAATCGTATGTAAAAAGGTAAAGGAAACTACTTGTGTCGGACAATTCTGGCCTCCAATGGCGAGAAGAAAGCCGTTGTTGAAAGAACCGAATAGGAAACCACGTAGAGAACCGAGCAAACGCAGAGGAGAAGGTGTTCGGGTCAGGCGGGACCAAAGTTCACATTTAAATCTTTGTGTGCATCTGTGTGTGTGTTTTGCTGGGAAGATGGTTGAAGTTGGGAGAACATGGAAGGAAACCTGAAAGAGGTTGCAAAAAGTTTAAGCTTCTTCACAACTAAACACAAGCTGGTTTCCACATTTTCTCTGTCAGAACTGATTAAACGGCTCAAAATCTTGTTCTCAATGCAGAAAGCTGGTGGAGATGTACCTCAAAGGAAAAATGGCAGTTACGGTTAAATGCACACCACATTTGATCACATACAACAATTTAAAAAACATGTATCTTTTTCCTATCTTTTTCATTATAACGCACTACGTTTGCAAAGCTCTACAGATTGCAAGTTAAAAGAAGTCCTTTTGTAGCGTTTTTTGCTTTCATCTCACAAATCCACGGTTTTAATGCTCTATCTGCTGGCCCTCAATTCAAAAGCACAACCTAAAACACTGAAACATCTTGTCTTTGCATTTGGTTCATGGGGATCTTTGACACAAAAACATTCTAAATCCTTTAAATGGCTACAAGGTTCACTTTGAGAGTCAAAAAAAAAAGAAGTAGACCAACTGCAGAGATTGTTGTTTTTTATTATTATTTTGTGGTGCTATGGCTGTTATCCCAAAGCTCTTCAACTTAAGAACACAAAATAAAGTCATGAGATCCAAACGGCAATTATTAGTATGTTTTCTTTAAGTCATCATTTGTGTGTGGCAGGACTGTTCTTACAAACTCTATCTCACTCAATAAAATGAAATGCTATTATGATTATAACGAATATATTACGGCCCCGCGGCCTCTTGAAGCTCTGCAGGCTCTCTTTTTTTTTTATACAGGTTTAGCTGTGAGGGCACACCTTTCCTGATTGGCTGCCTGGAGACTGCAGGAGAGCAGCCACCTGTTGGACCAGCAGAGAATGGAAACCCAATCAGATCTTGATGAGGCCCACCTGCACTATATAAAAAGCACCTGAAAACACTCCTCCAGTGGGGGCAGCTTGTTGGAAGAGGATTTGTTCTGTTGGTCCTTACAGTTGTTATTTGCAACTGCTTTCGGCAGTTTAGATAACATTTTGTTGGTTGTCCTGGTAAAGTTTGATCTGTATTGTTTGCTTTTTCAAGCTAGGAGCTTGTGTTTGGGAGGCTTGGTGATTTTTCTTTCCTTTTTTGGGTTGTTTTGAGTTTACTGTGGATTGACTTGTTTGGATACCTTGTTATTTAATTTGTGCTTAATATCCTTCAGTTGGTTAGTCCTTGGTTTTCTTTTTGTAATAAATCACCATTTTTATATCCCATATTTTCTCTGGACATCTTTATGTTACCGCCCCTGAACCCCTACACCTTGGAGGGCGTAACAGAATATTATTAACTTTAAGTGACTGTTACAATACTATGAGGCATAACTGAGCAAATTTCAGCCACGGGTCACATCGGAAGCAAGTTTATCTGGATGGAAAAACTGGGGCTGATATGAATGCATGCAATTTTCTGGCTTTTTGCATGTTCTTAATGGTATTTATTTATTTTTGTTTTGTTTTGCTTCACCCAGTAAGCCAATGAATTTGTGCATTTATTACAAACTGTTTAGTGCCAGCAAAATACACATTTGGGGTAGCTTCAGTTAGGTTTGCTTTGTGGTCTTTTATTTTTAATACTGTTAAGATTTTACAGATCAATGACTCTACACAACTGATTTTTCTAAATATCAGTTGTTGAACAATTTTACACTAACTATTTTAAAAGTATGATCTACTACTAAATGATCAGCTTCTCTTAAAAATGCCAAGACCAAGGAACCTCTTATTTAAGTAGGAGGCTTATGTTGGTGGTTTGAACTCTGAAAATTGCTTTAAGAAAACAGATCCTCGCCTATTTGCCCTGGTCTACTCTAAGAGCTTTATTTAAGTAGCTTAAAGCAGCTAAAACTGTGGTAAACTCGGCTGGCGGAAGACTCAAGGTTATCTTGGCACACCGTACAGTGAGCGTAACGGCAAAAAGGAAGGAAAAAAGATTTTGAAAGCTCAGTTTTACTATCAAAATATTTCTGTCATTTTTGTAAAATTTTGAATGCTTAAAGTGTCTTGAACCATTTTACCCTGACGAATCAGTCATTTGCCCAAGCAGTGGCCTTAAAAAGCCTTTTTTTTGGGGAGATTCATCCTCAGCAGGGGAACAAATGTTAACCTTCCATTCAATCATATTTAATTTTAGCAGAACTAAAGTGGAGTGCTGTGTTGTGCTTGATAAGTGGACTTGGGGCTTTTAACGCATTAAAACATGCAGGAGCAAAATGTGCCGAGGAAGTTAATTCATGAGGAGTTTAAAACTTACAAGAAAACCATTACAGGGGAACATGTTCCAGAGTTAGCTCCAATCACAAGGTACAAATAGGGCTTATTAAAAAGTAATTTAGTTCTCTCTCATCAGCTATTGTTGCCAATTTTGGTTGAATTTATCTAAAACAAAGTGAGAATTGGAAGTCCGGAAAAAAAATGCCTTAATATAGTGATGATGATGATGGATCGGTTATATATCTGGATCTGATACATCCAACCAGAAGCTGCCATTAGTTGGGAGAGGTTTCAACACGAAGTCCAAATGCAAACTAAATGTAGAGCTTATGGTCAAGCATAAAAAACAAGACACAATCTGTTTTGAAGACTTGCATTTGTGTAATAATTAACTTGAACATTTAACTGTAAAATACAAAAAACAACTTTTATACAAGGTTTAAAAGTTATAAACAGAAAAAGAAACTGTTAAAATAACTAAAAACCTATAGTAAGTAAATCCTTTTTTGAGGAAGCATTGTACTTGCCAGCAAATATAAAAAGAACTGGATGGGAATTATAACCAAAAAAACGTCTAACTTGTTTGTTAGTGTTACTTTTAGGTACAGAGGAGGGTCCATGATGATGTGGGCGTGTCTCATTGAACCTTATTAGATTTTATGTAAATACAAACATTTAATAAAAGTCTGGTGGCATCTCCCGCTAAACTGGTTGTACAACAGATGTTTACAGCTGTGCAGTTGTGATTTAGGATGTGTGGAATCTTGACAACCTGTTCAGAAATTCCTCAAAAAACAAACAAACAAACAACTATTACATTTTTATAGTTTTATAGTTTATTATATTTGGCTTGTTTTTGTGATCATACCTCTGCCTAACTAAGACAGTTGTGAGGCATGTATACTCAACTTTTACATATTTCTTTCAGTGGTAAAAGTAGGACGCTTAAATGTTTGCTCCACAACATTGAAGCACATCCGCATAGAAATGGCCTTAACAGAAAACATGAACTTTATTCCACGGCAATCAGTGTCAAAACTTAAAGTTGTAGAAAACCTGTGGAGGAGGAGGGCAGAACAAAAGTGCAGGTGAATGATATCAATGATGTTACAATCAGGAGAGGTCAAACGTTTTGTATGGTACCCTGGAAGCAAAACCAGAATCTGTGTGCACATACAAGGTTTACTGACGTCAGGTTTCAACATTTTCCCAGCATACAAACAGAAAACATGATCATATAAACCTTTGGGAGAACTACAACAGGCTAAAATAAATGAATAAAAATTGGACTGAATAAAGCAGCTATACGGTTCTTAATACATTTCGCTGTGTGGGATTATGCAATTGCAAAACAGCAGAAAAATTTCAAGGCAAACTTTATATCAATGGTCCTGCAGGTTACCTAAAATTGTTTAAGAGAAGCTTTTTACAGCTCTGAAAAATGTTGAGCTTTCTTCCAGCAGAGAACTGAGTTGACTTTTTTATTTGTCAGACAACGAAATTTAAGCCGTAATTATCAGTGAAACCAAAGGACGAAGGAGCTTCATTGTCTGGATCCGACCAATTAAGGAGGCAATTGTCTTGGTTAGTTATTGATGTGCTTCAAAAAACATTCTGTTAAAAAAATCTTTAATGTCCCAAAAGTGTTTGAGGAAACAGTGGCTTTTAAAGAACAGCAGAAACGTTTTTTTTCTTTTTTCCCTCGCGTGATGTGACTACATTGGAGAAGCAGAAATCAAGCAATCATTACCAGGCAGAAACAAGCCCCAAAAAAAGGTTGAAAAGCAGAGCGTGATTGACGTCTTTTGGAATCAGCAGCCGAGGCAGTTCGATTCAAGCTGTGGGGGGGGGGGGCTTTGTTTTCTTTACATTTTTAAAAGTCTTTTATCCAATCAAATCACTGATTAGTGGGTTCCTGCTGGGAACCCCCTAAACCGCTTTCCACAAGTCATTTGAGCAGTTTCAGCCAGTCTGACATTATCTATGTGGGTATAGGATTTAGTCCTGACAGCTTTTATAACTGAGTGTCGGCTGTGATGGATATCTTATTTTTAGAGCTGTACATGTCATTACACACGTGTATGTGTGGTGTGTGGTGTGTGTGTGACAGAAACAACTGAAAGTCCATTTCTTCATAATAGCAATAAAAATTTGCTCCTGCAAATACAATGATTAACTCAAAGAGATCTATGTCTACATTAGAATGCATGTGAGGGTGAGCCATAGATGAGTAACAGGGATGAATATGATGCGGCTACTTCAAGAATCATTCACCCTTATATGCATTGCTCATTTTCTCACACTGTCATGCTCTAGATCTGTGTGTGTGTGTGTTTAATAATGCAAGACAGTGGGAAGGTGTTCTGACAATGAAGCGTGCAGGCAGGCAGGCAGGCAGACGTACAACTGCCAATCTTCTGCTTCATTATCACACACTGCAGCTCTCTCGGGCGCTAAGCTCTGCATACTTGAGAATTGTGTGAGGATGTCACAGATGAGCAGGTTGGCTACACTATGAACAACTGTGAGGTCCGTCATCAGGTGAAAGGCAGCCGAAATCTGGCCTGGAGAGAGCTTCCAGAGGTTACGTGTTGCAAGGTGGTGCTAAAACGTGGCTTTCAATGCATAGATGCTAACATTTAATTCTTACTTTGCTTTTTAAACAAACATATATGTGAAGTTTTTTAGACTGCAGGTTTACTGGTGGTTCCTAGAATCTCTTAAAATGAAATGGGAGGAAGATTCATGTGGAACCAGCTTCCAGCTTTATTTCGTGAAGCAGACACTCTGTTTAGTTTCAAGGCTAGGCTCAAACTTACCCGTTTGATAAAGCTTATAGTTAGGAAGAGGTAGAGAAGACAGCCTAGTCTGGTTGGGGAAGTTTTTCCTCTCCACTGTCGCTACATGCATGCTGAGTATGAGGGATTTCTGTAAAGTCAACAACAAGGCAAGCTATTGTTTCTGTGTGCTGATCCTGGAGGAGTGAATGCTGTGAGTCGACGGAATCTGCTGGGTTTCCTTAGAGTGGTAACTGTTTTAAACAAACTGATTCGTTTATGATGTATCTCATTGAGTGGAACAGATATTCTTATAAAATGATTTATAACCTGTTATATATTGGCGCTATATAAATAAACTGATATTTTCTTGATTCTGGACTACGGTTCAGAGGCTTGTGAGAAAACCATTTAAAATGAACTGAGACGTTTGATGGTTAGAGTTGTTAATTAGCTTTTGAATTAAAACATACGTTGTGCAGGATCAACAAGTAAAAAAATAAATAAAAAATCTGTTTATGGCCAATGAACTTAATTCACTGTTGTCAAGTATTTTCTTTGTTCAAACATACTATACAGGTTAGCTGACTTTAGCCTCGTTCACCCGTTAGCTCTCACACATGTGGACACATTTATATCTTTGCAGATTCTCCTAAGTTGTGTTAGCAGAGCAGCTACACAGAAATACAAACTACAAAAAAAAAGACAAAAAAAACGAGCCACTGATTGAGGGGTGATTTATTATAATTTTTGTTTATTTAATAAAAAATGTGATCTGTTGCATTGTTTTATATTTGATATATGTTAGTATGTGTGAATAAACCTACATAAAAATAAGTGCCTTGTATATCTGTGAAGAAAAAAAAAGATCTTATCATATCATGCAATGTTCTTTCTTATTACATGCTTGTATGAGGACCATGGGGACCTCTTTTTTTTCCTCCTGTGTCCATCACACTTATTACACAGTGACCTTGCCTGTATCATTGTTCAGTGAATAATAGGCTTTTGGGGGATTTCGAAGAACAGGAGAAAGAGCGATGAGACTGTCAAGATGCTGCCAAAGCGCTGTAAAATCTGGCAGCATGGTGGGTCTGTCCAGGGACGGCACAGGTACAGAAGGTTACATGAACTCATACCTTGTGATTTATTACTTTTTGTGTACTCGCATCTTAGGGAGAATTATGAAATAAAAAAGAAGCGCTCTCTTTAATCTATGTAATTATTAATCCATGCTAAAGCATAACGGGTAACAAAGGAATCGTGCCAATAACTGTGAAATGTTATTACAAATATTCATTTTCTTAATTAATTTCTTCTTTTTTTTTTTTTTACTGATATTGCTAAAAAAAGGTAAAGGTACATCTCAATAAATGTGAATGCTACTGAAGAGCTTTTGTATTTCAGAGGCTTTTAGGCCTTTATTTCCGCTAATCGCGATGATTTTCTCCTTACCGCTAAGGAAAACATGAAATTTAGGATTAGAAATTACAGTCCAATAAAAAATCATTTTCAGTACAAAATGTTGCCTAAATGAAAAGTTGAGCTAATATCAGTGTAATGTTTTATTTAAAATGTGCTTTTAATCTGACATTACAAAGTATACTCTAACTTATTTAACTGTACATTCTGTGTCGGCGCTGTTAAAGAAAAGTCTTATTTATTCAAAAGAGCTTGATCGACATGCACCAATCATATGCCTTTTTCACACAAATTGGCTAAAAAACAACCCGTACACGATCACGATCAAAACCAACACCAATCTTAGGCATAGTTTCATTTTTAACTATATAAGCTAATGGAGGTTATGCTGAAAACATGTTGAGGGTTTTGGTTTTGACTCAACCCTTGAACTAACGATATGAAACTCTTAATCAACAACCGCTTCGACAAATGTACATATCTCGTACCATTATCATTGTGTAAAGCTCTTATCCCTACAAAATTAAAGCGTGGTGGAAATTTAGGACTTAGAATTATCTAAATTATCTCCAAAACTGATGTGTTCAGTTGCATTTTTTTCCTAATACAACCTCTGTGTTTATGTTTAGACTTTCGACGAGTGTGTGAAAGAAGCCATGAGCCTTGCTTACGGTTCATGTTTAATGTTAAAGACTTTGTGTGGACTAGAAACATAATCTTGTGCTGTGTAGAACGTCTACAAGGTTAGACGAGTGCAATATGTGTAATTTCAGCGTTTAATTGTTTGGTTCTCTATCGGTCACAGCTGCAGCCATTTTAATTCAAGTTTGCCATCCTTCAAACTGGCTGCTCACGAGCACCGCTTTCCTTTACTTTGAAGAACTTTTGCATTTAAGCCAGGCTGCAATTCATGTCACTTGAAATCACTCATCATTTTATATAATTTCATGAAAACTACCGCAGGCCTTGACATTCTCCATATTAAACATTATTTCTTTGTCCTCCTCTCTGAAAGGAGAGGGGATCCAATAAACAGGAAGCAGGCTGCAGTGCTGTCATTTACTATGTTGACATATAAATTATGAAAAGGCTTCTCAAGATGTCTAGTTACTGGGTAAAAAAAGCACAAACAACTCTTTTATTTTAGCATATTTAAAAAAATTCAAATAACCAGCTCTCTCTCTCTCTTTGCATTTTTTATTATATATTTTTTTCCTTCATATTCTTTTTTTTCATTTCCTATCTGACCTTCCTTTCTGGGTGCAATTTTTCTCTTTCTGCCATCTTTCATCTTCTTTTCCCCCAGTCTCTGAGTTACTCGTTCTGAGTCTCGAGATAGAAAGCTCGAGAAATATCGATCCGTGCCAGTCTTTTGGGAGGAAGATTGTAGTAGTCAGACAGAAAAGGAAACCAAAAAAAAAAGACGAATGGAGGAGGCCAAGAATGAATGGGATGCTGACACAACATCATGTAAGCACGCGAGGCAGGAAAAAAAAAGGAAATAAAGTGTAAGATGAAGCAGAAAATGAAAAAAAAAAAAAGAAAAAAAGCTGGAATATGATCATACGTGGACGGATAGGAGAGGCATATATGACCTTGGACATTTTTAAAGGACGAGGATTGTAAAAAAGAAGGAGGAATGTTATGTGATGCGAAAAAGGATGGGGAATCAAATTAAAAATCTTTACCTAAACGGACTACAGACAGATCCTTTGAGTCATGGAGAGGTAAACAGAGACAAGCAGAGCAGCGGGAAGGCACACAGAGTGACATTTACCGAGTGGTGATGACTGAATAAGCATGAAGGTTAAAGCCATTTTCTCCCCTTGTAGAAGAGCGGGCTACACCATGCATGCATTCATGGACACACTGTCAGGACAAATATGTGCTTTAGAGCTCAATCTAAATTATACCACAATTAACACAATAGGAAAATATATGTTCTGCTTGTAAAGTAATTGGATATGTAAGGGTAAGGGTTTAACAATGTCCCTGTTGTTAACAAGAAAAAGAAAAACTTCTCCAAAATGTGGAGGCGAATTAGAAATTATTCAATAATTATTAATATTATAGCGAAAACCAAGAAGACGCAGGCAAAAAGGTCTGGTTACCATCAAGGTTGTCAGTGATTCACCCATCATTAGAACAAGCTTCATCTTCTTACATATGTGGTTGGTTAAGAAACCTGAATGCATGTCGAAGCTCTCTGCAGCGTGTCACGGCTTAAACAAAACGCGCCCTGCGTAAACGTGTCAAAGCCATGAAATTTATGGAAGTCCATCTCCAATTACCTGATAATAGAGTTAACTAATGTCAAGATATGACTCTGTGTCTGCACTGGTGGAAATTCTTTCTCCTTTTGCATTAAACGTTTATTTTCTTATCTGGGTAAAAACATAAAAAATAGAAAAATAAAAAAAAAATAAAAAAAAAAGGAAGATGGAGACGTTTTCATCTCGAGACACAAAAGTGGCACATAAACCTCAAGTACTTCACTGGAGTTTCTTTGTATATTTCACAAAACAATCACGTATTGACCCACTAGTAGAGGGTTCTATAATGGATCGACATCAATGACATGATACAGAACACTGCGGCCCTGTATAAAACCATCAGATGCATTGAAAAAAAAAAAGCAGTGTACAAAAATGGTTTAAACTACATGAAAACAACACTGAAGTCATTATTTTTAGACCAAAGAAGAAAGAATCAAGAGTCATTCCAGGTATGAAAGATACCGATCTAGCCCAAAATCTGAGTGTATCAGAGCAGTCATTACTTTCCTTTATTGTGTCGCTGCAGTGCTTTTTTAGTTGTTTTTGTAAGTGTCATCCATGTTACTTTTTTTTATTAGAGAGAGTTGTCAGAGAAACACATTTTTCTGAGTATGAATTAATAAAAATAGAAAGACAGCAAAACTGTTGATCAAAGCTTCTCTATACCAGGTGAAAATCACGTTAATACATTTTCCACAAGCTTGGAAAAGCTTCCTTTCCTCTCCTGTGCCGTCATAACCACCTAAGTCTGTCCAAGAGAAGCGGACCAATGTCTACCTCAGGTTGGAGACTGGGGTTCGTGCTGAGAGAAAGCAGATTTTTATTTTTTCACACGTTCTGACATTTTCTCTTTTGCGAGCACAGCTAAGTGCACTCCTTATTAAGCCAACCTTTGAAGCTGAAAAGTTCTCATGTTGCCTGACATGGAGGATTCGAGTTGGGTGAGGTGAAGGGGAAACGCGAATATCTGGGTGAAAGGCCGTTTTGTTCGAGCGATCAAAATGCCATCAGGCACAGCTATCCAGTTGCCATTTCATTTAGTATTTCATCTCTGTGGTAATCTCAGCGGGGGTTTTATCTTCTCCTCTTGAAAAACAAAAAAAAAGAATCGATCTGTGTTTGAACACCCATTCAGGCTCTCGGCTGTTTTCTGCTGTAAATAAAGGCGCGCTGTTGATCTGTGCAATAACCTTCAAACGCAGTTCAAGATAACTGATGCTATATGTGGCCATGAGGGCTTCAACCTGTAATATCCGCTGCAGTCTACTGCAAAGCACAGCGTAACGAAAAGGTTTCCAGTTGACTCGGGTTGGATCCTTGCGGCAAATGCAAGAGCCCGTTAACTTTTTAGCTGCTCATCAAAGAGCATGGTACACTCTTCAGTTACGACACAAAAGAGGAGCAACTTGCCGATTTCCCTTCTCTTATAGTATTTTTTTTTTCTTTTATTCATCTTTACTGTTTTGGTTGTTTTTGCCACTTATCACTTTACTACCAAAAACATCTATGTTTTTGTTTCAGATTTTGTGAAATAAAGCAAAGCAATGTTGTTCAGACTTGTGAAAAGATGCATAGAATTTCTAATTTTTAACAAATAAGTGAATTAGTCTACCAGCTTTTAACCTTTTAGCTGAAGATTTACCTTGTTTTATTTACAAAATAGCAATGGTCAGTTATACTAAATGGAGCAACTATGCTTGTTTTTTCTCTTCGCCAAAGATTCCCAATAGCATTTTACTATAGCTTTGAACTGGGCCAATCAACCCATTGTCCCCAGTGGTTCTTTGAACCTTTCACATGATTGTTAATAATACGGAGCAACATCTCTTTTTGATTATAGATACAAAACAAAAACACTGGATTTTATTTAATGAATGTTTCTAATGAAATAATTGTGCTCAATGAACCAGAAAATTTGTTTTGATCTTTTGTTCCTGGGTAAAAAAAAAGCATATCTATATCAATAAAAATCATCCTCTATTTACAAAAAGGATATTTTAAAACCTATTAATATAAATAAATGTAGTAACCAAAAACTATGAGCTGAATTTTTCTTCTTTTTTAAAATGTCATCCAACATTTTTTTTAGATATTAAGAAGCAAATAGACTGAGTGCAAAAATGGCTCATTGGACTGCAAAGGTTGCAGAGCCTAAATAATTAAATAGTACCATTGGCTGTGTTTTCCTTTTGAAACCTTTCTTCACTATTTTTTTGCTTGTAACCATTTCAACCAATTTTTTTATGAAGTGTGTGCAGCTTCCTCTCCGCTGACAACAAAAAAAGCATCTGCATGGTATGATACGTCCATTTTTGTGAGTGGGGAAGGTTTTTTTAGCCACAAAATGTGGAAATCTTGTCTGGTCCTGAGATGGATGCTCTTATTCTCTAGCCAATCAGACTAAGTGGGGTGCTTTGAATAAAACTACATGCTTCCTGACTGTAGACACTGCTGAAATGCAAACAGAAATCCAAGAGTGTCTTAGGGGAGGCACACCAATTTTTTGTCTCATTTTTAGTGTTGAGTCTTACTCAGGTTTCCTCCCCATCCAAATCCATCCATGCCTTGTAGATGAACCTCATAAAGGTCGTTTTCCTCACTGGCTGCACCAGTACGACATTACTAACCAGTGATTAGACAAGCTAGAGCTGCTAATGCTGACGGAGTAAAACACAGAGGACTGGCCAAGTAAAGGGACCAATTTAGCTCGAAGAACCCGAAAGGACACCAGGATATTTATGAAAACATTCAAATGAGTTTTTTTCCATTTTATTTCAAGATAGTCTTGATGCTCTTTATTGTTCCCATCTCCATGGTTAAATCTATTACAAGAAAAGTCCACTTTTAAACCTGCCAAAGGTTGTTTTCATTAATAATAATTTGTCTCCTTAAATCTTCTAAAGAGGAGAGTAGAAAGCCTGTTAGACTTGAAAAATACAGGAGGCGTCGGGGATATAAAGTAGAGCTGACATCAGTGGTGTAACAGGACATATGTTGTCCTAATGAACTAGGACAGTTCAATTGCCATCTCTTTCTCTCTTTCTTAGGCCACCTTATCTCACACAGAGCCATCAAACTAACAGTGTAATCTCTTTTGTTACCTAAAGACTAAACCTGCAGCTAAACATGAATCGGGCTCCAAGTACAGAGGAGAATACTAAGGTAAGGCACTTGATGCAAATAAAACAGAATTAAAATGTTAATTTAAAATGAAAGTACTGTAATTTCCAAATGGACAATATTTAATGTTTAAATAAAATAAAATATGGAGAATAAATGAATTTAAGTTCATGTGATTTGAATGCTTGAATAATAGCTGAACATTAATTACATTGTGAAAAAAAAAGTTTATTTAATAAAAATAAAAATATAAACAGTGAGAAACAAATGAAACAAATTATTCAAATTTAAAATATATATATATATATATATATATATATATATATATATATATATATATATATATATATATATATATATATATATATATATATATATAT
>JAVLVB010001152.1:1049740-1067873 GCA_032876305.1 Orestias chungarensis
TTGGTGGTGGTGGTTGTGGTGGTAGGGGGTAGGGGGTATTTCTCATTGTTTGTGTTTAATTTTTCTTTTTTAGACTATCTACACTTTATTTTTTTCCTGCAGCTCATAGCTATGCTGTCTCTGAAGCACACATCTTGTGAGATCACAGAGGACTCAATGATTTATAACACACGGTGTACAAGAAATTACCATCTGAAGGCACAATAGTAAAAGATTGCATAGTGACAGACACTACACTACACTAACCTCACATCTCTAATTGTGCAGCGAGTGTAGCTGTGAATGTAGAAACTAGTACACCCACAGGCAATCCGGAAGGAAAAGCTGTGAAATGTCTTCGGTTACGGTGTCAATCTATGGCGCTGTCCATGGTGCTGAATGTTTAGTCCGAGCTGTGAATGAGTAGCACCGACTGTGGCCAAATGTTATGTAAACTGCTAGATTTAACTTCACAATGCGCCCGGCTTTAAGTGAGGCATAAAGTGTGCATTTACACCTAATTGTTTGTTGTTCCTGTACCGAAACAGCATGATGAATTACGAGTGCATACTTGTGTGGGGGGGTGTTGCAGTCTTAGTGTTGGCCTTACGGAAAAATACTAAAAGTTCCTACTTTAGAGGCGTTAAAAGCATTTTAAAAACGTGTCAAACTAAGTCACAGAGATGCAGTGATGGCCCCAACACAAATGGATGAACGACAATGCTGTTCTTTACCTCTGGATAACCTCTATTTACCCATTCCCTCACCGCTTCCTTCTTCAAATCCCTCCTTTCTCTCCAGGCACCTTCCATTCAGAGCTGTAGGAGACTCGCAGAGCAGCAGGATCATGCAGAGGGAGCTCTTTGTGCGTGAATGTGCATGTGCGTGTGCAGGAAGAGTAATTTGCATGCTGTGCTTCTGGCCATCTCAGCCTCAGAAGCCCTGAAGAGATGGCCATTTGAGCTGCATTGAAAGCGATGGGGTATATTATTTATGTGGGAGCAACAGGGAGTTTGGAGGATCAGAGGTAGAAAAAATAACGTGAGAATAAGGAAATATGACTAGGAGATCTGGCCACAGTATAATGATGACTACAGCCTGTCAGCCCTTTTCTTATCCAGCATGGCAATATGTGTATGAACATTTGTTTGCAAGCATGCAGAGCATAAAAAGTCAGCCTAAAGGTGAACCCTGGCCCCTGATATTCACTGACAGCTGAGTGTATATTTTCGGCCTGCCTCCAAGGTAGCCAAATACTTTGATCCTCTAATAGTTTTACTACCACAACTTACTTAAATAAGCCACACTGACTGAGAACACAACCAGCTTTTGGTTTCAGGTTCACTCTTAAATTAGTTGTAAAACATAAACAAAGACTTTGTTCTCTCAACGGTTTCCTTTGTATGCTGTATAAAGAATTACAATTAGTATCCTTTTATATTTGCAGTGTAGTAATTGAATGTCTTTTTTAGCTCATAGATACATACATAATGCATAATTTCTCTTTTTTTCAAGGTTATCTGGGCTTTACAATATTTTCAAAAAATTCCCTCTGTACAACAAACCGACGCTAAAGCAGCTCTGCAATGGCCAACTAAGTATTTCAAGATGTGAAATATATCAACAAACTGAATGATTAATGATAAAATATGAGAAAAGTTTATGACTTTTTATCCCTTCCCCCTAGTAGTATATACGAAATCAAACTGAGGCTGTGGAAAACATCTCAGCTAGAACAGACCGAAGAAGGAATTGGCTTAAAGAACGGTAGTTGTCCAACTAGACATGGGTTTGAAACATTGTTATATTTTAGGGACCTGTTCAAAAATTGTGGATTGTTTCATTTCTTATATATTTAGTACACCAAAACCCTCAAACTACAACTCAATATATCCTCCAAAGCTGGAAATTTAATATCACAGCATTGCACACAAATGTTTATATCCAGATTAGCCAAAGCAATATTTATATTTATATTTCAAATTGAATGAATTTATCCCTTGCAAAAAACTATTATTTGGAAAAAGATATTGTCATTGCATGAATAAATTATAGTTTTAAAACAAGGGGTTAGCCATATTTGTTTGAGCCTCTACAGAGGTTAAAATTAAAAGCTATAAGTTTTATTTTAAATGACATAAAATGACTTTTTTTGTATTTCTTAAATATTTGATTGTTCATTCAGTGACTTTTAGTTAAAAACTCAATATCTTTAAAATATAACATATGATTAAATGGCAGAAGCAGCAGCTCCGCAATTAGTTAAACTCCAAGTAATGATGTTATAAGTGTGAAGAACTGATTTTGTTTTTCATACAATTCATGATTTGCTTTTCCAAAGAATAAAAAAATGACCCATGTTTATATTTTACTTCATATGATCACCTTTTCAATTAATAATCAATAACTTCAGTTTTCCTGCAGTATAAATATACTTATATCCCACTTACAAGACCATTGAACATTTCATTTCAGTAATTTGGGCGGGCCTGTATCCTCATAATGGCAACAAAAAAAAAGAAAAACAGCCATTGACTAAACTTAGTCAGAATACTTAGTCAGACCAAAAAAAAAATAAAAAATCTTAAAATAAGTTTATCATGTCACCACATGCAGTGAGAAGGATTCTTAGGGGAAGCTCCCTGTTTGAACTGTAAAAAGACGCATGTTGAGGTCAAGGGGCCAAGACTGGTTAACAGCAATTTATTATGTATATATATAAGTTTTATGTTGAGCCTCATCAGTGGAATTCTTTCTATTGGTAAATGAGTCAGAAAAAACAACAACTAAATCCTATCTGGGATTCTTGAGTTGAATACATTTTATTTATACATTGGCATTCCTGTATTACTAAATTATGTCAAAGGCATCCAATATGCTATTACTTTGACATAATTGTGATACATTCAGTTTTCTTTCTTTAATATGTACTTTTAATTGGCTGGTCACCCACAGGGCAGCAAGTAAATGTTACCTATGGTATCTCCAGTCTCCTGCAGTGTGTCAGTGCGTCTTGTTTCTTAAATGGGATGTTTAATTGATAAGACAGGCTGTGTCAGACTTCTTCAAATCCTATTAGATGCATTTCATCAGTCCCAGTGTTAAATAAGATGATATCCCAGATTGCGCTAAAGAGACTGAGCCAGAAGAACACGGGCGGCCAAAGCCTAGGAGCTTATTATCTAAGCACCGTTAAAGTCAGCCCAATTCCCCCCAGGCTAAACAGATCATTTAAAATGGACTCTGTGGCACTGGGTCCTATTTCTGCCTTCACTGCTCATCCAAAGCATATGGAGGTGACTGGGAATCTTTAAGTAAACCAGAGGGGATGTGCGGGACACTCATACGAGAAATGAATGATGAGAGAGGCCAGAGACATAAGGAAGAGTGGAGGACAGGCACGAATCAAGGAAAAATGTGACAAAGATTGTTGTGGTCACGTGCTGCAAGGAACTAAAGTCCACCCACGTGTGCATCAACGCTGAGACTCCAACCTCAACTTCTCTTCATTCTCTCTATCTCTCTGGCTTGCAGGCTATAAATAGGTTGGTGCTGAGCTGCTGCTAATTCCATCATTCAGACCGCAGCAAAAGGCAGAACGCACTGTCCTTTCATGGGCAGCCCGTCAGGAACACACGGGAACTGGTGGATGGCTTCCAGAACAGATGTAGCAAACTCCTCCAGGAAGACTATCTTTCTCTCCATCTCTTTTCATTTCTGTGGATCACAATGTTTTCACTGATGCTTTTGCTAATAACCATTCAATTACTAATTCATGTCACTAACCCATACTTTAAAGTAGTAATTGATGTCAATGTATAAGTATTGTACCTGAGCAAGTGTACTTATACAACAATATTTAAATAAAACATCTTCATGAACCAGAGGTTAAAAAGTCTAAAAAGTACAACGTGAATGTTTAAATATCCTATATAAAAAATGATGGTCTCTTATTTATTGTTTAACATCTAATAATTTTTTGGACAGAGAACATTATTCAGGCCAGTTGGAAACAGAGAAATTCAGACTTACAGCCAGACATGGGAAACCAAAGCCTTTAAAAATGTCTGTAGTGTTTTACCATGAACTACCTTTTAGGTCAATGTTTTAAAGCCACATTTGCTATTTCTGCTCAGTTCAGGTCGTTGCTCTGGTTTTAAGACTTGGAGCTCATGTCTGACATGTAAGAATAATGAGGGACCGAAGCAGGAAAATCTGAAAAAAAAACATGTTTCATTTTCTGGCAGAAGGAAGTTGGACTTTCCAGATTTCAAACAGACTTGGTAATGTCCAGCTCAGATGTTCAAAACCATTTATCTAACGTAGGTTTGAATTTATAGGATACAGCTGCAGTGAGGAAGAAGCTTTGTATCTAATTTCTTTCAGGGTTACAACACCCTCTACGGATTTGCTCCTTAGTGAAAGACCAGTAAAATCCTTTGAAATACGTTCATCTTTTTACTGATGGTCCAAAATCTAACGAGTTTTATGTTTTCAGAAAAACATAGTATAATGAGAAAATTTGATGCGTCCCTTCATAATTCAGCAAATGGACAAAAGAGAATAGCCACACACCCAAATATGCCTTTATCTACAGTCATACAGCAAAAAAAAAAGAAAAGAAAAACTGAGGTGATAATCAAAGCTAGATGAATGAGAAGAATGGTAGAAGTGATAAAAATAACTCTCCATAGCTAACTATCTGTGTAAAGAAGTATATATTTGTCAAACTTTTTTGCTGTTAGGTAGATCACAGAACTGTTTTGCATGTAGTTTTGCAAGTGACAGGTTGCTGGTTTGAATCCACCAGTCCCATGTCACATGATGACCCTTAGTCACGTAAAAATCAGTCAATCAGTTTACGAATGTGGCTATAATTATTGAAATTATATCACTGAAAAATATCCTGCTACTTATTTGTTAATTGCACTGAGATTGTGTTTGTTTATGACCTCAGCTGCCACCCTCATGCCTCATAAATCTGAATTTAGGTCTCATCCAACACCTCTCCTGATACTTCCATAGCTTTTAAGTGAGACTCTATTGGATGGACACATACTACTTCTCCAAATTTAGCTTCTCTTTGGTTCCTGTTAAACTCAGAATAGCTTTTAAAATTGTTATACTGATAAGAAAAAGCAAATAAATGCTTTCTTTCACAATTCCCCTTTATGCCAAGTGTTAGCATAAGCCCCTTATTTTAAATTTAGGGGATAGTTCATTATTTATCTGATATAATTTTTTTATTTAGTTCTTAAGACAGTTATCTGATTAGATGTTATTACTATATAAACATTGTATGTATGAATATATCAAAATATAAATACTAAGTCTGTTTATGTTTAAAGGCTTAGTAAACTCTGGAAAAGTTGCTAATCTATCACAGAGCAAATTATAAAAAAGCAATTAAAAAAATCAATACTAAGGGCTAGTTAAACTAGTTTTTATGTAATCTTGATAATTTCCGTTAATATTTCACAAAGAATTATTACTAGATAACAAAAAATTAGAGCTTACAAGCTATTTAAATTTTTTTTTCACTTTCAATTTTAAAACAAAAAAATAAACATATTTCTTTCTATGCTTGAAACAATAGTGGCTTGTGTTATTTTCTAAGTTAGTGTACAATATTTACCCTAAGTGACATTGGACCTAATTTAACTGTAGGCTCATTACTTGTTATGGAAAGAGGTTTATTTCCTCTGATAGAAGACGTTTTTGGTAAATAAAGTGAATTTAAAGACGATGTTTGATAACTTGTCAAAACCTCAAATGTTCACTTTATTCAGTTTGCAGTTTTCAGTTAGTTTTTTTTTTGGGATTATGGACCACAGCCATCTATAATACATCAATATTTGAAATCACTTCTAAAAACCCTTAAAACTGTTTATTTTAACAATTCAAACAACAAATTTCCCTTAATATGTATTAATACATTGCATACTAACGGGACGGACGGACGGACAGATATTATGTAAACTATTTTCAAACATTTATAAGTTATTTGGTTTCATAAAGATAAACCAAAAGTAGCTAAATTACAAACAAACTGCAAAATGCCAGATGTTTTGACAAACATCGCAATATTTCAATGTAATATTAATGAAAAGAACACATAAAAAATGGAATAACAGGAGCAAACATAGGGTTGTCTGTAGCAGTCTTCCTCATATGACGGGAGAGAAAATCAATGAGCAAAAGAGAAGGACAATAAGACAATATTCATTTCAGGCGCAAAAACTAAGACAGACTCCATAATATTTGACAGGAAGGCTGCAGGTGTTCTGACCTCCAACCTAATCTCCAGACCCGAAAACTTCAATCAGACTCTGCTTTCATGTCATGTCCTTGTCTGTTTTATTAAACACTCAAGTTCTTCTTTCATTTGTAGTGAGCAGAGCCATGCTAAGGAAAACTGAAGGGGATGTGATGAAGGTTGTGTGAGCTGCATGTTCCAGCGATCATTCATTCTAGGAGAGTTGAATTCTGGCTGCAGAAAGATGTATGATCTATATTATGCCGCCTTTGTCCTATCTTTGCACCATGACATGTATCAACTGAGCCTGCCTGGAGAGAGTGCTGATATAAAAGAATGAGCTAGAAGAGTATAATCAAGGATTTTCCTGGCATGAGAAAGAATGTGTTTCATATTTCCTCTGCAGCTTGTTGGCACCCCCGTCTCGCTTTCTATTATTTATCTCTTTGTTTTCATTCAACTTCGGCCCTTTTGACGACGCAGCAGCATGGCCCTATGGACGCCGTGAGCATTATTGTATTAGTATTGAACCCCACTTGATGAATCTCCTCTGAAAACTGAAATATTGCAAGACGGGGAGACTTGGGAGTTTGTGCTTGATGCATAGAGATAGATGAAGTATTGGACGGAATAATTTATAGGGCTTTCTGGTTTCACCCTGCAGCTCAGCCAAAGAAGTGCACCGCAGACAACGCTGAGGTTTGCAGTTCAAATCTCAAAAGGGCTTGCTGGCAAAACCAATGTAGCCCCTTTTTGAGGGGACTAATTGAAGATAATGAACATCTCAAAAGGCGCTTTTGTTGCAGTTTATCGGTTTGAAACCTCAGCGTACCACAAATTAGGTGGGTTGAAAACATGCTAAGTGGCTGATATGGTTCAAGACTTTGATTCTGGTGATGAAGAGATTTAGAAATAAGTTGAGAAAACAATGTTGTCATCTCAAAAAGGGTGCTGACAGATACTATAATAATCAGAAAATAACAAACAAATCGTTACAACTGAAAGGTTTCCTTGTGAAGAAAAAAAAGAGCTGAAACACTGAAGTACAAATGTGGTCCCAAATTAATGTCTCAATAAATTAAGACAATGCCGTTTGATTGACCAGCTGAAAAAGCTCTGTTAACAATGAATTTTGCACAACGGCCATTATTTACGCATTTACACTAAGATCAGCTTCACGTGACGGCTTGCTTTGTGTTAATGGCTGCTGACTGCTGAGAGAATCATAGGTTTTTCTTGGGGCCTGGGGGCGGTGGCATTCCTTCCTATTCCCTGCCTCGTCCATCGATCCAGCGTGACTCCACGGGAGCCACACAAAAACCTTTTTATATGATTTATGGGATGTTGGCTCCAAGGGAACCGATGGGGACCCGAGGATCACCCTGCCAGTTTCCCTTGGGCCTAAAACACGACATAACAGAACCACAGCAAAGGCGAAACAAGACGGGTAATAATTAACATCACACATACCAGCTGAGATGTGATATTCCTTTTCTACTGTCTCTTCTGTAAATCCAAGACCATCCTTCAGTAACTTAATGTGGTAAGCAAATTGTTTATAAGGTGAAAGGGTTCCAGGGAGGGTTATGTTTTATATGACTATGTATTGAGGGAAAATTGCCTTAAATGTGTGTCAGAATGCATACGACAGCTTTAGAAGTTTGTTGCTTCTACCAACCTACAGAAATCTCCATAATTGGAATTATGTAAACCTACAGTCGGTGATGTTATGACACTTAGGGGGCCGCATAAAATGGTAAAGGACAGTCCTGAGTAAAATCTCAACAGCTAAATCTCAAAAAGCTTTATTGAAACTGTACTGGGTTAAAATCTAGTCCAAATCAAGGTAACATTTTATAATTCAGCTAATAGCAATTTAGCCTCAAGCTAATAACATTCATAATAAAGCTAATGACAATTATAAATCTAGGGAATAAGGCAGAAACTATTCTTAGGCAAGCTAATAAGTAGCCATACGCAAGCTAACAACTACTCAAACGCTAACTGACTCTGACTAGCAACTAATGTGGTACCACAAGTATTTAGTCAGGCTAAAAGAAGTAGCATTTTGGGGAAAAGTAAGACTGAGGCCAATGAGTCAGAGTCAACTGTAAAACTAGCTTAGAGTTCGCTCAAAACACGGTAGAGTTAAGGTACTAGCTAGTCAGTTTAAAGTTAATACCGATTGACAATAAGGTTACGAGCTAGCTACATCAAAGCAAATAATTACTCAAGGTTTCAGTAGCACTACTGTGTTACGAAATTGTTTTCTTCCAGTCTCCCTGTAGTTAATATGCAAGGAGTTACCCACTTCCTTTGTCAAAAATCTTGATAATTACAATATTTGCGGAAAGTTCATTGTGTTTTTAAACATTTACTTCAGCTTATAACAATAAAACTTCATGTTATAGATCAGCTCTACCATCAAAACCAGAAGCCCATAAAAAGCAAGATTTATAAGTTGTATGTTTATTTAAACAGCAGCCCAATCCAAAACCAATTTGGTATAAATGTGGTATACAGATCTTATACTGTATTTTGCCAGCCTGCTAAAAACATTTTTGAGTTTAGTTGTTAATAGTGGAAACTGGCCCTTGAATTACCCCTGGTCTCATTAACTATTAGCTTCACTGATAACATGTTAGCTGGTCCTCCTTATGAAAACATATGTACGGTTCTTAGATAGAAAGAACAATAATAATGCAAAATTCTTCTTTTATCTATAGAACTGCACAAGTGGGCTGGAAAACAAAACAACTTTTTTAAATATTTAGGTATTAGACAAGCAGCCAAGAGTAATTAATAAATGGTACCAAATGTGTGTATCTATATGTAAACATACATTCATGTCATAGCATCCCACTGCTTTTCCCACTTTCCACTGATTGCAGAATTATCAAGTAATTCTGCAGGATTAATCCACGTAAAACTGTAGGACGTTTTTTAAGTATTCAGTCTAGAGGGTGCCTTAAAAAAAGAAGTATTCCTAAAGAAGAATTTAGAGGCTGGGAAAAAAAGGAAAAACACAGCAAAAAGAAGCATCCTCAAAGTCTGTTTATGTCATATAATGCTTAAACTTAGTTTTAACTAGTGGCCAAAAACTGATGGTTCCCTACTTCGACTTATCAAAGGCCCTGTGTCCTCTACTCTAGAAAAGAAGGTGGGGATATAAAGAGATTTGCCTGAACGCAACTCATTAATAGGGATTTTTAGCATCACTGTGACTACCTAGTGAATACTGATGATCTGTGCATATAAACTTTCACAGCCACAATCGGTTTTACATCTATGTGACATTTTTACCAACAAGAGAGTATGAAAGGAAGTGGTTGGTATAGTGTGTACCATATATATATATATATATATATATATTTCTGTGTATGTCATTTTATTATTTCACAGCATCTCAGAAAACCAGGAGGAAAGAAACTTGTGAGATGGGAGGGATGTATAGCTCTGTATGCTGTTTGAGCCGCAGAAGCTGAGAGTGGCCGTGACGAGGTGTTGAGGGCTGAAACTGCCGTGTGGAGAGAAGGGGGAGGTGAACGGGTGTTAGAGCTGTCAGTTGATAGGAGAACAGAAAACTTGGACTGAGGGAATGTTCAGAGTGGAAATTTCAAAACACGGACATCAGTATCATCACGCATGCAAATGGTTTTGAATTGGGCTATTTTACTTCTTCACCAAAACCCTGAGATGGTTTTACTGTATATATAATCCAACACACAATACATTCTAAACGTATTTATCCTCATTTAACTTTGTACAGTGAAACCTTCTCTGCCTTTCTACAGTCTCCAAATTGTCTTTATATCTGAACTTTATCCAGACAATCAAACCCACTAATAAGCTTCGATCTAAACCATCCCCATGTAGTTCTGGCTGCCTTTTTAGGGCTGCTCTGCTCAAAGTCAAATCTCCATAAGAGCTGTTAGGAGGCTTCTAATATGGTTTCCTCCGGGATCGTGCTTCGTTTTAGATGCATCTATCTTCGCTCTCAGTTCTGAGATGTTTCCCTGGTCTTGTTGATAAAAACTATCCCCATAGCCTGATGATTCCACTACCATATTTAACCATGGGTTTGGTTTATTTATGGTGATGTGCCCTGTTAGTTTTTACCCAACATTTTGTTTTGTTTCATTCACAGATACACAAATTGTAACCCATAATCATTATTTATTTTAGCTTTTATTTCCATTCATTTTTTTAACTATACCGTCTTCATTGTAATACGGGCCATAACGTAGGATATCTATTCCCCTTGTGAAACTGACTCAGAGGTCAAACGCCGAATGTTCAGCAGGTAAAATCTGACAGCAGGATTTTTACAAACTTAAAGAAAACCTTAGTTCCCTATAAAAAAATGCAGGGTTTGTGTAACTTATTTCAGGAGATAAAGGAAAAGCATCAAATTTCCCAACATGTTATCTAACACCCTGTGCTGCAACACAAAAGGGTTGATGGAAGCTTCGGGACTTCTTATCTGATCTACCGAATAAAAAGAAATATTTTTCTTTTTTATTGCTTTTACAGCAAGCTGTGCCTCTGCAAACAGAAATGTTCACAGTATATGTTCGTGCCATAAGGAATGAAAGACAAGCCAAATATTTTTCCTCATCAATCACCTGAGGGCCGCAGTGGGCATTAAAAAAAAAACTCACATTCAATCATCAGCATGTTTTTTTAAAACCTCTCTAATGGCACCGAAACATATAGAGTCTCAAAATAATGATTATCATATCTTATAAGTATTAACAGAACTGTATTGATTATGTTTGCATTTTATCATTATTTTTTTTATTTATTTTTTTAGGAAATTAATCTTTCTCTATAATTTGCTTTTTACTCAACGTGAAAGAAGTTTGTTACGGGAAACAACAAATGGAAGAGCAGAGCTACCATGTTATGTTTCTTTGCTAAGTGGCTTCCAAACAAAACCCTTCTGTAAGAGATGCGACTATGAGTTCTGTCCTGGAATTGGATTAGGGAAATAAATATGCCACCAACTCTGTGTTAAACTCATTATCTGTAACACAATCTGCTGAGTGGTTATCTCTCCCCTTGTAAAATGTATTTCATCTTGTCAAAGTGAGATTTAAACACATTAAAATGTAGTTTGCCTTGATATAAAGGGTTGGGAAATATAACTCTGCAAAAACACCAGCACGAAAGTATATAAGATCCTGACAACGCTAAAAACTGTTTGGATACCAAATGTAAATCTTGTTCTGCATTTCCAGCTGTAATCTAGATGTCGGCTGGATTTTTGTTATATAAAGGTGGTTTCTGAAGACTCAAACACAAGACCTCAGTTGCATCATGACAATGTTTGTCATGGTCCAGGTATACAGAACAATAAATTGAGCACTTTATACACTCAAAATTAATATATTAGATTACAATTAAGTGTTTGAACTATATCAATACATTAGCTCGACCTCATGGATTGCCGACTGGTAAGAAAAAAAACAAAAAACAAAACCTCTTACTCCAGTCAGTAAAAGCACCAAATTTTAACTCCAGCAGGGCATCCTGACAGCAAAAGGTTTATTTGTGTAAATTATGGAGACATTTTGAGGCTGTTTAAAATGCTTCTTTGTCACATGCATACAGTGCAACTGCCTATGCATCTAGTATAAATTATTAGTGATTTCTCAAACTAAGAATGCTTGACAAACGTCAATATTGTTCTTATATATATATTAAAGATAAATCAGAATATTGAAAAAATATACAAATCTTGTCAAAGCTGTAAAAAAACAGAGACCAAAAATCAACCAGAAACCTCTGATTGCCATAGCACTTGTTATTCCTGTCATTATGCCCTTTGTTAAGTTACATTGGGGCCTGAAAATTGGATGTCAGCATGTGTTTTTGTACCGTTAGACAGAAATCACAGTTAATGTTTTAAACGCATTACCACCGTGTGTTTCTTTTTTTTATTTATTATTATTATTTTTTTTTCACAGCCAGAAAGAGAACTTTTCCTTTGTTTAAAACAAAAAGAAAATTCCCTCAGCCAGCGGACTGACAGCATACAGGAACAGCAGAACTTCGATTAATCCATCACGCTTACCTGCATCTCCTTGAAAATCATTTAAATTGGACAAGTTAGACGAACATTTTAGAAGTTTTGAAACTGTCCTTTTCAAAAAAATGGTGTTACTTGGTAATGAAAACGTCTTCTGTTTTAAGCAGTTAATTTAAAAAAAGAAAAAATAGTTTAACAGTGCTGCCAGCTCTGGCACGATGCTTGCGCTTTCAAACTTCAAACATTCATAATTCTTTATTGTTACCTGAACAGTTAAGATTCAGAATGCTGTTCCCACGCATCTAAAACATGGTTGACATTAACAGTATTACCAGCTACTGAAACCGCATGGGAATCATATTTAAAAAAAAGTAGAGTTTGTATTGATGTCACCTTTGAGGACAAACTAGTGCTAATTATGCTATTCCTTGTCTTCAGTAAATCTGTAAACCTTTTCCTAATCATTGTACTTATTTTTTTACAAACAAGTCCCAAACATAACTGATAATCTTTCAGACCAAAAAAGAGAGGTCTGATATCTCAAAAAGAAAAAAAAAGATAATGGTGAAAATAGATCTCCCCGTGTAATTTTCAAAAAATTTGTATGTCTGAAAAGCATGTAAAGCACAGACAAACAAAGAAAAGGTCAAACGGTTGATAAAGGTAAAACTGTGGTCACGACAGTCACCTAAACAAACACATTTTCCCCATTTGCCCTTTATATAGTTAACAAAGTAAACTTACCATCCTCTGTGGGCACGTAGACGTTGAGGTAGAGGCAGTCCTCGCTCTGGTTCTGAATGTACCCCGCTGCCACGTCCAGGTTATCCGTGAACCAAACCGGGAGCATTATCTCTGGCAGAACCCCGTGGACGTTCTGAGGACAAACGGGAGCAAACTGGGTGGCGTTGCGGATCTCCTGCCAGGATCCTGGCGCTTCTGGCGGCTGGAACCGCCTGTCGCCTATGGGCGCCGTGGCGTAGGGCACTCCGAGGTACTGCTCCACAGGCCCTAAAATCTCATTGTTCAGGTCCTTCTTGATGCCTCTGAGCTTGCCATAGTTGGTGCTGACTATGGGGTGCTTAGAGGGGTCCATTCTCTGGCATGATGCCAGACTGAAAAACAGGACAAGGCTCAGCACAGTCATGAGGCAGCAGTCCGTCATGAACCTGAACGGCCTTGTCCTTGACAACAAACCCTGCCGACTCTGTTTTCTTAGAGTTAGTGGAAGCATAGCTGGAGTCAAAGTGCTCTGCCACCTGCTTGTTGTCTGTTCTGTCGGTTCCGGCCAGTAGTCAGTAGGGTAAGTCATAACAAGATTTTTTTTTAAAACACCAAAATCAGATAAACTCTTCAATCAACACCAGGCAGACGGTAAGATTGGGAAAAAACAGATTTCGGGGTGTCTAGGAAAAGTGGCTGAGCCTGAGTATGAGATCCAGGTCAGTGATGATTCTGATGAGAGGCAATCCAAAACATTTCTCCAGGCATGGTTCTGTTTCGTTCCATGCCTGTCCTTTTCCCGTGGTCTGGATAATTGGATTGATGACTGAGCCTGCAGGACGAGAGAGAGAGAAATAGGAGGTAGGAGGGTTTAAAAGAGAATGGTTATGAAGAAAGATGAGAAAGAAATATGAAAAAAAGATGTGCTAAAGCAAAGCTGAAGCTACAATAGGTTTCCTAGTTTTCCTTTCAACTGCTGCCAAGCTGTAAAAAAATGCTATTGAATCCGAAAAATCTTTCTAAATCTAGAGACAGCACTACAGTGTCAGGCAAAAGGGAGTTCATTTTGAGAACATTTACTATAAAGATTAACATATCATGGTTTGGGTGACATCCAAGTACCTACTTGCATTTTGTTCAGGTGGGTGTACGAAATGGTACAGACCGTTTAGGTTGTGGCTTTGGTCATCCTAAATTTTTATCTTCAGATCTATAAAACATATGCCAATTATTCAAATCTCTTTTAAATTACATGACTAGAGCGGTTATTTATGTCCCTATATGTTCTATTTGCTTAATTGTCAGAGAAACTTGATTCTTTGAGAATACACATAAGAAGTACAATATATATAGAAAGCATATTTTATAAGTTCCCCTGTTTCGCTCATAATTTAATCAGGACATTGTGATACTCAAGAATGCTTTGTTCCACTATAGTTAGATTTTCAAAACTATCATCTGGACACGTTTGTCCTAAGCTGATGCGACCTTTACTGGGAACAAATCCCCACTATTTGATCTGTGTTTAACATGGCAGCTCATTCCTTCATATTACATGCAAATCTCCACATGGAGCCAATGTTTTTCCAGCTCATGTAGGCGAGCCACTTCACGAGTTCTCATCTGACAACTCTGCCGCTGATTCCTGGATTTTTGTTGGTTATTAATTTCCTGGAGGGTTTAGGATTGCTTTTGCAGACAAAGTGCGGTATACATTTCACTGCCCAGTAACGTCAAAGGTCAATAACGGGCTCCCATAAGCAGCTTATAACAGGCTTCAGGCTTTTTTTTTTTGTTTTTTTGTTTTTTGGCTGAACGCAAAACATAGATGCATTTGGTAAGCCTTAACTGACCCACAGATGAATGAAACCCTACTCGTAGTACGACCATTCAGGTAATCTAAAGTGGAAATTCTCAAATCCTCGTGTAACAGTACCAGCATCAATGAAATCACCAGAAATAGTAGAGATTATACCAGCAGAGCACAAAATTGTGGAATAGAGTTATCCGGTGATTTAAACATTGGGTCATTCAGTCAAACTTGCTTGAGTGTTCAGACCCCCTTGGAGGGTTTCCACATTTTGTAACGACACAAATGGAAACTTCCATGACTGTTAATAAAGGTTTATGTGATAGACCACGGGTCTCCAACCCTGCTTCAACATTCATGAAAAGGGTTGCATCTAAAGCCTGCAGGACAGTGGCTCGTGAGGACCAGGGTTGGAGACCCCTGTGATAGACCAACACAAAGCAAATACAATCAAACTCATGAATATTCATTCCCCTGCAGATTTTGATAGCAACCACAAAGCGTGTTTCTTATGTAACAACAAGATTCTCTCCAAAGATAATACTGCGTAAAATCAGTCCATTTTTGGGGAACAATAATAAGCATTTTATAAAACACAACATGTCAAACATTTATAACTGCCTCATTGATGAGTGAAAGTCTCATTGGTATAAAAGCAATTTTACCTTCTTTCTTATTTGCTGACCTACTTTTACCTTATATACAATTTAAACAGTTTGCTTTCGGTGAAAAAAATCATTTTCATGTTTAACAAGAAAAATAGGAATCTTTGTGAATGAGAGAAACTATTTTGAAAAAGGGAAAGTGAAAATTACACTGATGAAAATGATGATGTAAATGGTATTTCAGATACAATATGATAAATTAATATACTTGGACTATTTTAACAAAACTAAAATTGTTTAGAGCTGTTGCTTTTTCATCTGGTAGGTTATAGTACAGCAAACACACAAAAACACACATGAAAAGAAAATAATTATCTCTTGTTTAATTCACCATTACACCTTCGTCTCGTTTATACACTTCTCCACTTGATCACCATAATTATCCATTTTAAGGCCATCATTAACTTAGTTAATGCTCCAGGTGAAGCACGTCTGTGTTTTTGTTGTCTCTAATAAAGCCACGTGAAAAAGAAAGTATGAGCGCTGGATGTCCTGAGGCGAGATGGCAGATAATTGGAGTCTATAGACTGACGAGCAGATAAAACAAGTGAGGGCGCTTCACGTAACAATAAAGTTTGTGTACAACAAGATCTTTGAGGGGAAGAATGTCGGTGGAAAAGTATGGATTCTTTGAGGTTGTTATAATTTTGACCCAAACTACAGCATCTTTAATTGCTCATTGTCTCTTTCTGGTGCAGTGGATTCAGCTTAAAATATACCGCAGCCTGCCTTTGTTCTACTCATTGCTGTCTTTGTTGTGCAGCCCACGCGCGTGCGGGTGTTTTTGTCTGGACGTACATATATGCTCTCAGAGAAGCAGGGAAGCACAACGCACGCTCTAATTAAACCACGGAGAGTCTAGAGGCTGGCCTGCTTTGAGCCCAGCTCCCTCGCCAACAGAAACTCAGACGCATTCATACATAAAAGAGACGGCGAGGCCGAGAGGCAGAGATGAAGAGAGAGTTGTTGGAAGAAAAAAAAAAAGGGAGAGGGCGACAAACGGCAGATGAAAGGTGAAAATGCAGATGGAGTGGAGACAGGTCGTGGTAATGAAAGAGCGCCTCTCAGGTCAGCAGAGACCCTTCAGGAAAGGCAACACAAGGACTGAAGAGACGGCAATAGTTCCACTTCGACAGGGGTTTTGCTGTGGAAGCTCTTACTCTAAAATCAAACCTAAAGTCTGAGTGGGCAGCAGAGAGCTCGTCTAAGTGAGAATCTCTGGTAAAAAGCCAGGATGCTGGCAGACAGCAGTCTTCCTGGAAGGACCTGCAGAGTTTCTGGGTGCATCTGAGTGTTTAATTGCTAATTGGCCCAATTAGAAGGTTTAATTGGTCCAGCTTTGCTGCGAGCTGTGGGAGAGCTTAAGTGATTGATGAAGCGGAGAGGGAAAGGAGAAGGTGATGACAAGGCGAATGTGGCAACGGATCCGAATAAGTGGTTTAAAAAAAAAAAAAAAAGAGATTATGGGCGATATTTTAGCATCATATGGCGAAACACAGCTTCGAAAGGACGGGTTTACTCTAGAAAAAGAGCACAGCGCGCTCGCCCAGCACAATTACACACACATGCGTCCATGCACACTCATCCATGATTCATGTCTGAAGCAGAATGTTTTCCTCGAACCTCCCAGCGGGGTTAGAGAGGCAGGCAAACTGCACAGGTCGCTCGGCCGAAGACCACACTTACTTCAACCGCCTTCTCTTATTTCAGGATTTTCATATCCGAAAGAAGAACTTTTTGAGAGCTACTCTACAGGTTTTCGGCTCTTTGTCCACCTCTTTACTGCTGTTAAAGCTTTTTATGTGTCTGTGTCACAGGGATTACAACACACCTATTTTACTGCAGACATTTTCCCTAGAAATAGGACTCCCTTCAGGGACTGTATTTTGTTACTAAACCTGTGCATGCTGGTTATATAAGCTGTCTTCCATAAGCATTTATACTTTATAAAATAAATTAAGGATTTTTTGTTCACAAATGTCTAAAACATCAATTATTCGTGGAAGCACCTTTTGCTACATGTCAATACCAACTTTACGCAACTTAAACAACTTTATAGTTTTACTTGAAATGAATCCAAAGTATATACTAAAATCAACTTTAAAGTTTTCAGTAGGAGTCAGGTCCGGACTTTGACTGGGCCACTCAAACAAACCAACATGCTTGATCTGAACCCTTTCACTGTAGCTCTGGCTAAATGTCGTCCTGGTAAAAGCTGAACCTTCGTCCCAATCTGAAGTCTTCCATTTCCACCATGTTTATCAATAGCAACTATGGACGATGAGAGTTGTGTCCCTTTAAGGACCAATGATAATCACCAAATAGGACTTATTATGACTCATCAATACTGACGTATAATTAATTATCTTATAGTTCTTCCACGAGAGTCTAGGTACATTTGTGCTTTTGTCCTGTTTATCCTATTAGTAGATGAGTTATTGAGGAGATACATTTACAGAACATCTGGTTTAACACCAAAGTTAGAGTATTAGAAAAATTAGAGTGCTTTTTGAAAAAAAATAAAACTATATATATATATATATATATATATATATATATATATATATATATATATATATATATATATATATATATATATATATATATATATATATATATATATATATATATATATATATATATATATATATATATATATATATATATAT
>JAVLVB010001152.1:1067973-1090982 GCA_032876305.1 Orestias chungarensis
TTCCTGACTGTGGTATTTTTGCTACATGTCTTCTTCCCTCTCTCTTTCTATTTTCTACCTGAATATTTCCAAAAACATAAATATAATAAATAAAGGCCATTAGGGCCATGCATGCCAATAACAAACATTATACTCTGTGTTTGCACAACTGAAAAATGGTAAATACCTTGAAGTACATGCTTTTGCAAAGCGCTGTATTGGAACACTGCCCAAACAATAATCAAGTTAAAATAAATGAAAATTTAAAAACAGAAAGATTTTGGAGAGGAAGAAGTCTGGTACGCAGTTTTATGTTTAAGCTTGGTAAAGTCAAAGGTGGTCAGTCACAATCAGAGGAAACCTAATTAAGGATGTTAACCGCGGCATGAGAAACTATCGGGCTTGGGCTCTGCGCATGAATCAATCATGGATGTTCAACCTCTGTGAGAAAAATTAACGGATACTGTCATGGGTTGTCATCATTACCAGACAGTTTCTGATCACTGCATTTGGAAATATTCCCTAAACACCAAAGATGACGTGCAAGATTGGATATTTGCGGTAATCTACCAATCAATTGCTCTTTGACTGAATTTGATTCATTTTTCTTCATCAGCTCTGACACGACAAAGTTCTCAGTAGGTCAAAGGTTGTCACAAATAAATCTTGTACTTAAAAACAGTTTGTACTCAGTAAATGGAAAGTTTACCACCATATAAAAACAGTATAGTAGTGTTTTTTTGCATTTAAAATCCAGCTTCAGTGCACTTATAATTCAGGATTATGGAACAGATATTTTTAATCGTCCAATTTATTGCATTTATTGAAGAAGAGAACACTTAAACACTTAAAGAGGATTTAGAGCAGGGTTTTGCTGTTGATGACTGACTAAAAAAAACATGCTGATATCAAAAACTACACAAAGTGTAAAAACAAATAGAAAGTGAGGAATTATTTTACCATTCTTAGAGAGATTTAGCTGAAAAAGAAAAAGGTTTTAAATGTTCCTTTATTTATTTTAAATTTTCTTTTAACAGGAAGTACAAAGGGTTATGTACATTTAAATGTCCTTAAATGCCCCCAAACAAACAATCAGGCTTAAGTCAGAGCATTTCTTTTTGCATTGGCAGGCCACCACAGGATTATTACCTGGTAACCACTTAGAAATATTTACATTTTAGCATAAGTATCTGTACATTTGCATGAGGGATTTCTCAGTAATCTTGCTGCTGCTTCCAAATGTTTTGATCATTTTCAGCATAGAAGGAGCTTGTACAGATCATTCAAACTTCACCAGAATATTACATAAATTCCCAGAAAATATGGCTGTGGTTAAGTAATTAAATTGATCCCTTAATTAAATAAGTACTGCTTTATTGAATTAGGTTTGTTTAATGTAGAATAAGTCAATAAATAACTGGCCGAGAATGCAAAGTTACCTTATACCAGGATTGAAACTGAACTTTGAAACTCAGACGCTTAATCACTTTTACTGCTCTAATTCATCCTTCCAAGACTCTGTTTATTAGTATAACTAAATTTAGGATTTTATCTAACTTTTACAGGAGATCATAAAGAGTAAAAAAAGTTAAGATAAGATCCAAAAGCAATCATTCTATATTAAACAAAGTCTGCAAAGCAGAAGTAAAGCACTCCTGAACAGATCATCAACCGAAGAAAAACAATTAAAGGCATAAAAATGTGTCATCTGGTTGCAAACACTATTTAGGAAGTGTGAAATATTGCTGCACACGCAATTAAATTCTGCTCCGTGGTTCTTCCATTTTTAACGTGTCACCCTCATCCACACGTGTGAACATTTTTCTCCCTGATTAATTACAAGTCTCAGTAGAGAAAACGTTGCACGACTTTTTACTTGTTCTTTTTTTTCCCTATGGATTGCTACTTCAAATCTTAAGAGTTTTGATGTTCCTCCCAAGAGGGGCGGCGGAGGTGGAAAGTTCTGGGACTCGGCTCGTACCTAGCAGCAAGAAGATTACAAACCAAGTTGCATGCTTTTTAACATCAGCCTCGCTGTTGTTGTCATTGATTCAGGGAAAAGTCTTTTGGGCTATTATTATGTAATGTTAGAAGGGAGCTAACCCACTTACATCAGTTGCTTTTATTGGATTTAAACCTCCTTTGTGTTTGTGTAGATTATGAACTGCTTTGATTAAGATGATTTGATGACTTACGAAGTAAAAAAATGAAAGGTCCATTTGCTATGTCTACCTTTTCCTTTGACGTATTAAACACCCACTATGTTCAGAGCCCCTATTGTTTAAAAGCAACAAACGGCAAAAAAATCTTAACCTTTCAAAGTTATTTGGCTTTCTTAGCTGTTGATTCAGTTGCCCAGATTCTGCCTTTTTTTAATTCTTCATGTGGTTTTCATTTCTTTTAGTTTTTTGAATTTGGCTTCATTAGATTAGTCTTTTTCTTCCTGTTTTTTATGTCGTTTTATGGCTTCTTCCTTTACTTAACTCCATTAGTGTTCCTGTGCCTCCCGTCCTCTGCTCCTTCCAGCAACAGGTGTCAGTTTGCAGCGGATTTCCCTGCTTCATCCTGCTTTATTCCACCGTGTATATGCACTTTCTCCATTTCTTTGTTTCTCCTGTGTTCGCTGCAGCTCAGCGTAACATATCGTGTGTCCACAGATGGCTTTTCGATTGCTGTAACAAGTGCCTATTTGTGCCAATGCGGCCAAGAGGTTTTCATCCACATAGATGGTGTTCACTGGATATTGTATTTTTTTTTCATATTTCAGGTTGGTTTTAAAAGTATTTTATCCTTCATCAGAGCTGGGCACACCTTCGCTAATTTTCATAAGAACTAGTTACGAATCTAATTTCTCACATTCTCCTTCCATGAAAAAATCTAGCAAAGGTCTTTATTAGTTAGTTAGCGATACTTAAACTGAAACCATGAATACATGGTCTGTTTTAACTAGTGACTTCACAAAGTTCAACAGAACAGAGAGATGTGCAATGATAAACGTAATACTGTTAAGGGGAATAGATTACGTTGTAGATTATAGCAGAGGTCTTCACTAAATACGATGCTGGTTTAGTGCTTTAACAAAACTAGTATGGAGGATTTGTATTTTATTGTTATCAGAACCAACTTTGAACTTATTGTCCATATGTGCTTTTAAAAAAAAAGATATAAATTAACCTGTCGTTGCATTTTCAGTGGTTAAAATCTTCATAGAACTACATGTTTTTGCACCATTAAAGTTTTTTATTAAATGTGACTTACAGCTGAGACAAAATGTCGTGCCAACCATGTTTGGATCTATGGCTGCTGGAGAGCCAAAACACCTGCAGGCCTCGCTTTTGGCTGTCACCTTAACATAGTTTTGGCTAAAATATGTTATTTCCTCGGGGAAATTAGCTTCCCAATCACATCCATCACCTTTTGGCTCCGAGGCTTTCTAACGGCATTCCAAAAACAACAGCCGCAGCAATCTCCCGTGCCATGGTTTTCCAATCTCTAACCGAAAAGCAGTAAACTCAACACAGTCAGTGTAAAGTGAACTGAGTCTTCCTAATAGCTGGACAGTGTTAATCAAACTGTCCGGCACAAATGTGAGCGTTTACCCAAAGAAACACTGAACATTTTAACATAAATCTATTCCTGTCAAAATACGAGGCTGCAGCTTTGTGTGGTTTACCTTGACATGACTTTGAAGACTTTGACGTCCCTACTGCGAAGCAATTCCGAGGCTAAACTAGAGTTGACAGCGAGCAATTCAGCAGCGACGACAAGGTAAAAAGAATCTGTTTGATCTCTGCAGATGCTCCATTATTGCCAGTGTTTGGCTCGGACAGATTTGCGTTTGTATGTTTTCCATCCAGCTGACAGATTCTGTGTGGGCTGTGAATAGAAAAGAGCCGGCGGCCAGGTCAGTGTTTGCTCAGGCTGCTGTCAATCTCATGCTGTTTTTTTCTCTTATTATTTATCCCGCTCTGTGTCAGGTTCAGACAGAAGTTATTAAAGTCAGAGCGGAGCTTAACAGATCTAAAGCTGAAGGGAAGACGTATGCTAAAATGAAGGTAATATTTGCATGTATTCTGCAAAACTCCCTGTATTTCCTACATGGTTTCGTGACTTTTATTACATTCCAGAGAAAACCAACATTGCTGTATTTTTTTATTTCCAAATTCGTACAGATAAACTCTCTCTATATCTGTGTAATCTCCTATCAGTTACCAACGGCTGTTATGGTTTTTACCACTCTCCACGGTGGCTCTGCAGGGCATCTGGATTTGCTTAGGAAATAGTAAAAAGCTGCTTTTTTTCTATTTTTCTGGCCTGAGAGTAACCTTCACAACAAACACAGCTTTGATTTCTCCGGCAAAGGTCAAAGCACTTATAAAATAACAAAATAAACAGTACAGTTGCTTTTGAAGACTGGTTTCTGCATCCATCACCCATGTGTTTTTGACTTGTGATTTATTTCCCATCTTCTTTACTCATTTGATGCTTACCTTCCAAATTTTCTAACTTTTGTATTATGTGATTTTTTGTCTAGCATACAGATTTTTATTTCAACATAAGGAGACATAAAATAGAATAGAATAGGCTTTTTATAGATTCATGGAACTCACGCTCCAGCATCAATGAGGCCCTGGACATGCTAGCAGTCCCAACAGGACAAACAAAGAGACAAAGCAGTCACAATTTCACTCACAGAACTATGTAAAAAAGGAATCTCATTACATAAGACGAATCAATTCGACGTTATTAAAGCTTTCGGACCAAAATTTAGTCTAACAAACTGTGACTTTAGAAACTGTTTGTACAACTTCCCTTTATTTACCAGCTTTAAGCTAAAAATCTCATTATTTGCACTAATGTTTATACAGATTCCGTCTGGCACTGTCACTTACTTGTCTCACGTATGTCTTGTTTATATTTACATTTTTTACACTTTTCTTACTTAGCTTTTTATAAATTGTTTTATATTGTTCTTACTTTATGTTTTTGCTGTTACACTGGGTGGAGAGTAGCGTAATCTCGATCTTGCACATACTGTATGCAGTATTGACAATAAAACTACTTGAAATTTAAAACGTATCACAAAAGCAACCTAAGTCAAAAGTCCAGCATAGTAATTTTTGCTTCATTTGTAAGTATTTTAGCTTGCTGGTGTGAATATGTGTTTCTGCAGGACAGAAAAAGAGGATTTGCAACCTCGTCAACATAAATCAGTATTTATTCTTATCTAAAATGGTTTATGTGTTTAAAAAATATCCAGTAAGTGTAATAGATGTCACTGTAAAAGCACCTTCTTCTAAAATTGTTTAAAAGCAAATTGATGTTATCCTAGTTTGTATCAACTGACCTTCAAATCAGTGACCTCTAGCCTTAAGAGGTGAAGCTTCACTGCTAAATATGTATGAATCCAAAGTATCATAGGACAAGCAGCACATGCTTATTTGAATGTTAATGCATAGCTGTACATCTACCATGCACTACATTTCTGCAACCCTATTGCTACATACATATATATGTATGTATGTATGTATGTATGTATGTATGTATGTATGTATGTATGTATGTTGGTATGTGTGATGCAGCATCCCTGAACACCAACCGTTTGCTTGCTGTCAACCACGTGTCTGCCTCCATGCTTTGTTCATTGTTGTCTCTCCTACCACCCATTTGAAACCAGACTGGTGCAACATTGAAGACAATGGGCTGACAGACTGCCAGTTACAGTGGAGGCATAATACGAGGACATAGGGATGGGGAGAAGTTGGTCTAGACAGAATAGGAGGTGTCGGTGCAATAACGGAGCTAATGATAGTAGCAGTGGGCTGCAAAGTCTAGTCTGATTTGCAGTGTGTGTCTGAGTGAAGGAAGGCATGTTGGGGTTGCGGCTCAATGAAGTGTAAAATTGGAAACAATGTGTCTGCAACAGTTAAAAGCAAATATTTACAGGGCTTTAATTTACAACAGAGTGGCTCCCGTGCTGCCGGCGTAGGTCAGAGAATCTGTGCGGCGGAAGCCGAGGAACAAGAAGGGGCATGGGCGGTAATTAGACACACCAAGTGGTAGATTAATCACAGGCTGACAGCAGCCTGCCAGGCAGCTCCATCACCTAGTCTGGCTCGTCTGGAGGTTCTCCTCTCACCCATAGAGGTATGAGTGTATGCAGTCTTCACCCCCTCCTAATTTTGCATGAAATGGTGCAGACTCGCCTCCCTGTCGTCTTGCTCTGATTACTTCCTGCTTCCTGATAAATCACCAGCCGTAAATCTCCCTCCTCACCTTGTTTAGGGGACAATCTCCCCAGCTGACCCAACATATGGTCCTCTGGGATCAACTACAGGCAGAGGATGACACGGTGTGGCCCTTGGTGCTGGATGGGGGATAGAAATCCTCTGTGGGATGGAGTACGCTGCCTCGACTAAGTCCAACATCACAGCTGCATATGCATGCTTGTTTTAAGAACTGCATTTAAACAGGATCCATATATCATCAACATTTTAACTTCTCCTAAGTGGTTTTGACCTTGAATCTGAGTAATGTAGATTATACTGCAACATGTGGGAGAGTGCTAAAACCTTTAAGAGAGTTTTAAAGCAGCTCAACTTAAAAAAGGATGAACAGTTCTGTATTAAAGGGGCTCCTGCACATTTGATCAGAAACTTTCCTAAAATTCACTTGCCAAAGAAGGACACTGAACTTCACAGTAGAAGAACATTTTCAAATGCTGGGATGCTCAGTGGATGAAGCTTTTGATGTTCTGATGTCAGCTGGTCTCAGTAAATGCATTAATCAAAAAGGTGGTGTAATCAGATAATTACATTTAAAATGACTAATATTCCAATAATTATTTCAGTAGTAGATATTTTAGTGAATTTTCATCCATGGATTTTGTTTAAAGAGGAGAAAGTTAATCTGTATGAACCATCTTGTAGCAAATATATATTTTCTTCCTAAATAGTTGTAAAACTAAAGCTTTTACAAGGCTCTGGGTTAAATTCCCACTGGGGTCTTTCTGTATGGAGTTTGCATGTTCTCCCTTTGCATGTGTGGGTTCTCTCCAGGTACTCCAGCCTCCTCCCATAGTCCAAAAACATGACTGTTAGTCTGATTGGGCACTCTAAATTGTCTTTAGGTATGAGTGTGCGTTTGTGTGGTTGTTTGTCCTGTGTCTCTCTGTGTTGCCCTGCGATGGACTGGCGACCTCTCCAGGGTGTACCCCTGCCTCTCGCCCGTTGTAAGCTAAAGATAGGCACCAGCAGAGCCCTGCAACCCCACAAGGATAAGCGGGTTAGATAATGAATGGATGGATGTTTCTCAAAGGTCCAGCATTAGTAAGGTTTCTCATAACATCACCACAGCCCACATTAATTGATTACGTGGCCATCGTCCTGTGGTAGCTGATAGTTGACTTCTCCGGACAAAGTAATGAGAGTCCAAAAAGGGTTAGGGAATAATATTTACAAGTTCCATGCAAGCAGTCACAGGCACTTAAATAATTTCACATAAAGAGGTGAGTAATCCATTATCAGTGCAGACAAAGCATCTGTATATCATGTAAGGAGATTAAGTAGCATCATTTTCTTTTTATTGCTTTTGTGTACTACTACTCTGTACTTCCCTCTATCTATTCGCTGTCCCCACTGACTCTGACAAGGGATATTCCTCCAGATAGCTTATGGTCAGATTGTTAATGATTGTAATATTGTGTCTAATTGGTAAGTCCCTTTGAATAAAAGCATCTGCTAAATGCATAAACATAAACATATAGTAATTGCACGATATTAACAAACTTTTGAGTGGAATTCAGTTACATTCAGAAACGTCGGCACTTCTGAGATTCAGAACAAATCATTAGGTAAAGCATTCTGTCTGTTCTTGGGAATCGGTTAAAGTACAGACTAACAGTGTAAGCTGTTTTTTAGAATTTTTTTAAACTTCATACTCCATTGATTTATATCGCATTATTAGGTACGGTGATCATGCAACTGAATTCTAAGATCTTAAAATAGGCTGATTACCCTTACCCAACGGCTGTGTGGGATAGGCATGCTATTGTAGACATTGTCATGGTTAGGAAAACACTGTATATTTTAAAGATAATACAATTTTCCACACTGTGTAGGAGCTCTAGTGAACTCAAAAACAGTAACTGAGATGTTAAATCAAGGGCCAGGAACGCAAAAGGTAGAAACAAAGACCTTTAGATTTTTGAATAGAAATCTATACATAGCAATAAAACACCAAGCTCGTTCTGTGCTGTCCAAGCTTTTAAACCCACTATTTAGTGATAAAACGGCGCAAAGTCAGATCAGGCCAACGCTCCGGGCAAGGATGTACTAAACGGCAGTAATGTAACACAAATCTAGACCAAAACCTACAGCGAGAATAAATAGAGGGTCACTTTGAAAAGTGGGTGAGTAGGACACATGGTTGCACCAACTGAGAGAATGGAGCCAAAGGCAACGCGAAGCACAGATACAGAAACCTCCTACTCTGTACTTGTAACACGGGGTGAACGGGGTCGAAACGAGCAAGTGAACATCGCTGAAGGGAAACTGCAACAGAACGGAGGGTGAATGGGGACAAACGGATGCTTTTGACAAGCAAAGAGGCACTTGAACTTTATTTACAGTCAGACGGAAAACTGCTAAAAGCCTTCCGTTATATTGATTCATGGATTAGGCAAGGTAGACCGGTTGTGTAAACTGAAATAAATCAGCAACTTTTCACCCGAGGTTCTCCTGAGGGAGCAGATATCAAGATGTCAACAGACCATTTAGAAATCATGCAAATATGACTTACGTTGTCAAACACATCCTTGCCTCTAATGCTCCTACATTTACAATAAAGCTATTTAGGAGTCTTACTAGTGAAAAATGTAATCAGGCTCTGACAGCTGTTTTGTTTCTCTGAGGTTATTGTAGTTAGTTTTCAGTTTTTGTTGCAGGGACGTGTTTGCACTTTGCACAAACATATGCTCTTAGTGATACAATAGAGCCAAACAAAAACCTCAGGTAGAATACACGTTTGTTTAGATTTGATAGTCTCCAGAAAGATTGCAGGTATAAAACTGCATCTCAGGTTGAAAAATATGTTGACAAAGAAAATATGAGTAATGGAATGAACATTTTTTGGCCTTTATAAGTAGAATGTGACAAGAAGAAAGACATTGCTAAGTAAGATTTCAGTTTTAAACAATACCATGAGCCACCTTTATAGAGGTGTTTTAAATAAAATCCCATGTTATTGCTGAATACGTAATAAATGGATGAAGTGATAGATGGAAATAGACACCTATCAATGTAACATCACCGTCCACCTAACATTTCAGCCTTTATCATGATAACTCTGGAGAAGGTGTACAGAGCCAAGGCTCAGATTACATAATCTGGCTATTTACTGTGCAATCCATCAATATCTAAACATACCTTCCTTTTAAAGTAAAACGTGGAATCAGCACCATAATAAAGCACCATGTCATTGTCAAAAAGGAAATTGAGTTTGAAGTGTGAGTGGCTTAAGTTAAAGTTAAGACATTGGAAAGTTGACATGAAACATAATTAAGGAAGTAAAAACTGCAGAGAAGATGAAAGAAGCCAATGGACAAAACCATAAAACATCCTCAGAAAGGCCCATGAGTAATGGGGGGGACCGCTCAAAACTGAAGACATGCTCTGCCATGTTGCCTGATGGCTAGCTAATTCCTAACGATACCTTACGAGACACTGGGATCCTCAAAATCAAGTTGCCAGAGATCTTACAAGGACACGACGCTGGGAAATGAAGTTACTCTCATCGGACTAGTAATGATCAACTCTGAAGCTTGAGTGGGAGTGATACATACACAGACGAACGCCACAGAGGGTGTGTGAGACAGAGAGGAAGACGGAGAGCTTGGACAGGCGCCATGCTGATCCCATCGTCCCACACAGATGGTCGGAGAGTCACTCGAGCAGCTGATGTGTTTGACTGTCCGCTTCCCAAAAACAAGGACACATCCACATACTACACTACGCCCGCCTCCCGCCTTTCTGCCTATCTTGGTCCTAAATTATTTCATGTTAATGCAATATTGAAAACCGTTGTGTATCCGTCTATACGTGATATCAAAAGGAAGGGCAAGGTGTGAATATTCGTCTAATTACAATCAGCAATAATAACAGGTGGCATCATCTAAACGCATCTACCTCTGCGCTCGAAATCCGCCCTTGGCTATTCATGAGTGTAAAATGAATATTCATCCAGGTCTAAACTGAACTCATCTGGAGGAGCTGTGTTTGTTTAACTACAGGAAGAGAGCTGTAGGAGATAGGTGGGCTAAAAGAAATGCAGAATATAATTAGTCTAGTAACAAAGGATTTCTTTACTCCTGTGATGAAAACTATGAGAGGTTGTCAGTAGGTATGCTGTGTGTTTAACGCACTTATTTACCAAGTGCTTTTATCGTTAGTAAAACTGTTCTCTTCTGTTAATAAATAGTGACTGTTGAATTTGCATCTCATACAGCAAACATGCAGTTTAGCAGATCAAGGTCAGATTTCCAGTTTGTATTTTCAGATGCCCAAAATGAAGCAGAAAACACAGTTATATTTTTGGTCATCAATAACGAGGCAGAGGCTGTTGCATGACGAAGCGCAAAGTGGGGATTTAAAAAGGGAAATTACAAAGATGAGAGAAACAGTAGAAGGAGGAAAAGATAAAAACTGTGGGTTTAAATCCTGCAGAGTCGTGAGAGTGAAATGAGAACCAGGTACAATCCATAGAAGGAATGTACACCATTCCTAAACACACGGTTTGTGTGTGGATACAATCTTACGGTTGCTACGGTGACTGTGTGACCCCAGAGAAATGACCTTTTGCTGCAACAATACTGTGACCTTCCTGACCGTCGTACTCACAGACAAGCATTTGATTCAATTTGTATTTGTTTGTCACAGTTCCAGTTGCTTTCACTCCGACTCCCTGAATGGACGTGTTAAGTATTTTCTGAAACGCCTTTATTCACCCATGACGATCTACACAGATTTGGCTTACATGAAGGCATTTTCTCTCTTCTCTGTCCCACTTTGAAGAGAAGCAACAATAAATTTGTGCCGCAATAAATTAGCAAGTTCATACACTCTCCAAACAAATAAAAGCAAAAAATAAGACTGAAATAAAAAATAAAACATGTAGTTATAATTATTTTTAGGGGAATTTGTAAAGCATTTTAAGGTAAAATATTATTTTGTAATACAGGATTTCTTTCCCCACTGAACAAATATGCTTTAAGTTACGTTTTTCAGGTTGTCATTTTACTACTGTAATAATTTTTTACTCATTTTACATGCAAGGTAAATAAGTGTGGGCGCACTCTATAAATATCCAATTTTTTACGAGGTAATGTATAAACTTGAACCCTGAAGGCGTTACTGTTGAGGACTGGAAGAGGTTCTTTTACTGGAGAAAATTTGAACCACAGGACGGTTACCCATTTAGTTACATTCTATTCATAAATCCTTACCCGCAATGATTAAGTTACAGATTTCTACTGGCAGAGAGAGATCTATAACCATTGAAACAATTGAATTTAAACCCCAAATACTGATAAGAAAATTGCAGTGGCACCTTGCTGTAGTAAAACTGGAATAATCTTAATAGTGGTGACAACATTAGTTGGTCAATCAGGAATACTGTTATTGGCGCAGAGCAAAGGAGGAAATTATATCAGGGTCCTAATCGGTAGCTGAGGTGGTGCCGTCTGTTGCCATTGGAAAAACTCAACCAAACCTGTTTGTTTACCTTGCTTATGCAGTTTAGTGTCTCTGCACTGTGACAGGTAGTCTGATAAGTCTGAATCACTTCTACAGTTCCATTGAGCATTTAAAGCTGATTCGAACACGAAGAACCCCGGAAGCAACGCATGTCTTCCTTCGGGGAACGCGTTTGATGCGAAATGGAGTTCGAGCGTACACACCTGCAGTGCAGGATGACTGAATCAGGTCTGCTAGCAGCCGCAGACAGAAGCTCCTGCATCATCTTGCTCAGTTCCTCCAGGCCTCATGGGCAAAAAAGTCGCCGGCAAGTTTCAATCTGTTCCTGCTTACATCTCACAGTCTGTCTTCTGACAACCCCCCCCCCATCCTCTATATTTTTGCGTTGCTGCAGCAATACGAATCCTATAATCTGTTCCCTCTCACTCCTCTTCTGTTGCTACACATCCGTCTGTGAGCAGGGTGAGTGACATGTTTGAGGCTTCGCGGCTGCTCGGTGCACCACAGCGGGATACCTAACGCTGCCACCGCATCCTTTCTTGCTCAACCCTTTTTTTTTGTTCCCTCCATCTCTGCTTCTAAGGAAACTGGAGAGTTTTCCCCCACAGCGTCCTGAATAATACTGAGGAGGCATAAAAAGCGGGGACATCTGAGTCTCTTTTTTGACTCATTATTGGGGGGTGTCAGGTGGCAGCATGTCCCCAATTCCTCCTTTTTTTTTTAGGTCATTCCTTGCTGTTTCCTGAGCATCAATTACACTCAATCTGTCTGTGATAGCAGCTTCGTGCAAACAGGGAACGAAATGAGCAAGAAAAAAGTAGGTTACTCTTGTTTTTTTTTTTTGTGTTTTTACTTCTTCTTCATGAGAGTTTTGTTGGCTCTCCCTCCATTCCCTCACTTCCTCAGCACAGCGTCATAAAATATGTATAAGACAGCAGAGCTTGTTTGATCCCCATATGCCGTAATTTGAATGAGATAAATGAAGGACGACAGGGAGGCATGACCACAAACCCATTTCTTCCTAGCCGGGGCTCAGCTCCTTGTTTTTAACCATTTTTCTTTGTCATTTTTGCGAGTGGCCTTTGTATTTGCTTTTTTTGTTTTGTTTGTTTTGTTTTGTTTTGGCATAGCTCTTTGTTTTTTTGCTCTATCCTGGGTGCAATTTTCCCTGAGCTATAATCCACGCTCAACACTCATCTACTTTTATCCTACATCTTAGCGCCTGTGTGTGTTTCGCTAAGGCGCCTTAGCATGTGAACACAACAAGCCTTTGACCACAAGGAGACGACGAATCCCAACGCTCATAAACACATGATCTTTATAGGTCCCGATGAGTAAAAACTGTTTCTTAGGGCCAGGGTTAGCCTCTAACTATCACTTGACCTCTGTATTCTGTGTTACGGTTTAAGCTGACAACTTGATGGATTGGCCTAATAATTAATTATAAAATAAAAGATAAATCAGTGACTTATAAAAGTACCCATCCCTCCTTTTTATCTTTACACTAGAAAATGCCACAACAGTAAATCTGTTTAATTAAGATGTAACATACTATATAAGGACCGATACACATCGAATTTGCTGTTTTCAAATTATATTTAAATGCACCAATCTATGGGTCCATATTTAGCTCTTTAACACTGTGATGGTTTTATTCAGAAAGGACCGTGACAGTTAAAAAAATTTGCAGGATGGATGTAGTTAAATAAAGTAAAATCAATAAATGAAAGCAACTTTTTAGACTCTGAAAAATATGTCTGGGTTTAAGGTTCAGCTTCCAGCGTGACAACTGCAGCAAACATGCAGCTGGAATGGAATAAAAAAAAAAACACCTAGTCAAAGTTCTGACATCCAACACAAAATTTGTGGCAATAAGTTTATTTATGCAAGTAATTTATGTATCCTCCTTGTCAGGGATTTGATCATGTTACTTTAAAACTGTTATTGTTATTTTGTCATCTGGCTTTTCACTGCGAGAGTTTAATAAATGCATTTCTGTAAAATAGTCTCTTACTTTTTACTTATTAATTCCCTTTTCATCCATGCTTTTTGTCTTTCACCTTCCTCAGCCTGTTGATCCTGTTGATCTCCGTCTATTTACTCCCTGTCTTCCTGCTCCGCATCGACTGACATTTTCCTTTCTAGTGAATATTCTTCATTTGCTGCCATTCATTTCTCGATTTTTCCGCTATTTTGTAAGTTTCCCTTTCAGAAAGTCTTCTTATTCTCACCTGATCTCTTCACTCGGATCCTCTTTACAAAGCGTTATGACACTGACTGAGTTTATGACGTGTAGAGACATCCCTGAAGACTTCTCCTAGAAATTCCCATCACACTTTTCAAATGTTTGTTTGTTTCAGTCTTTGAGAAGCAGACATTCCTGAAAAACCCAAAATTTGAACAAGCATTCATTCACACAAGAAACTTGCAACGTGGAAGAAAAGTGAAAACCGCTGCTGGTTATGAAAGCTTTGCAAGCTGTCGTGATGTGTTTTTCTTGTGTGCCAGATAAAGAAGTGGTCAAAGTGCAGTCATCCAGTCTCAGCTGCACGACCCAAAACACCAAATACCACAGCAGAAGTCAGCGAATGATCCGGGATTATGGCGGCCGGCCGCCTTGAGCCGCTATAATTAATTATGGCAGCCAATAATAATTAAGGCTGGGCGCCGCAGAGCAGAGAGCAGAAAACTGGCAGCTCTTCTGGCATTGGACTGCAGCGTTTGAGCCCTATGGGTGCTGCCCGGCCATGCTAGCACCTGCTCACAAACTAGCAGCAAACAGCTTGGTGTGTAAGAATGTTGGCCGGGGAGCTGTTTGACACGGACGTAGGGAAGCAAATAAGGGCAGAGCACTGCTGCTGTGTTGCACCAGAGCCCACCAGCATCAACCACAACTTCTGGGGCCGAGTCGGCGGCGTTATTATGGTCACATTTAGGAGGACCTTGTGCCTATAATAAAATGTAATGGAATAATATGAACAAATATACTGACGGATAGACGGAGGGATTAACCTTGAAAACATTTCAATTAAGCATCATCTTCTTCCAGATCATTTGTCAGAAAGAGCAGGAATGCTGCTGCATCTTGAATATGACAGTTGACAGTAGTTTGCTGGACATATGTGTCAAAAAAGGTGCGAATAATTCAGAGATGCCTGCAATGCTTTGAAATGTCCTCACATTTCAACTTTCTATCTATCAACAATCTGAAGACATTTGAGTTGTACTTCCTAATGTTCAGTAGTCCTTTTGAGATGTTTGTCAACAAACAGAAACAATATATGTTCCATTGTAATTTTAGTTGCTTGTGCTTCAAATTGGGTTACTCACAAAAACATATCCACAACACAGATAAATACTTGGAAAGAAAGAAAGAAAGAAAGAAAGAAAGAAAGAAAGAAAGAAAGAAAGAAAGAGTATTTTCTTTTTTTTGGCTACTTTATGTTTTTTATCTGTATTAAAAGCGGAATCTAGTGCTCGACCTAATTAAGGACTTTAGACAAAAGGAATTTTGTCCGCCATTAAAAATGATGCAACAAGCTAAACAATACTGTAAATATTGGAAACTCTATGAATTAGATAAAATATATGATTTACTTTTCAAAATTTTTATTTTTTTAATTTCATTTATTCAAATAAGGCTTATTTGTCAATCCGTAGAATATCTTATATTTAAAAAGGTTTTCAAAGACAACTCATTTTCATTTGTGATTTCACTAAATGCAACACGGTTATTGTCTCATATTGCAGGCGCAAAAGCTATAAAGAGAATGTTTCCAATCACTACTGTTTATTCAAGGATTATCTGCTAAATTATGCAAATCTGTCTATATTTCAAATAGTACATAACATGCTTTAATTTTGTTTTCAATATTTGAGACGAAGTTGCTAAACTGTGTTTTTATTTGTTCAAACTTTAGTTTTTTTTATCATACATCTTTGCACCATAAGTTGTCTTCCAACTAAATCCGATCAGGTTTAACTTGGATGTTTTTTCTTTTCTATTTTCCTGTCTCTGTTTTTTTTGAACTAGCTAATAATTTTGTGCATTAAACAAATGGAGCCGTAACTTAAGTATGAATGAATAAATCACAGATCTGGAGATTGTTATCGAAGTAGCAAACATAAGTGCACTAACTCCCCTCTGTGCATATATTCTATGTATTAACCTCCGATTTTTACTCTGAAGAAGATCTAAAAGTGGATTTAAGATGATTCTTGACACTTTTGCAAATTAGATATTTGAGTGCGTTAACCAATTCCCACACAGGGACATCCCACAAGTGTTTTTTTTTTCTCCTTAATTTATTAGCTGCCTACATCTGGTCCAGCTATGAAAAAAAAAAGGCATAACACGTGCTGCTTTAATAAAGAAGGACTTGTTTAGACCCCCTTATGAATACACCTCGCACCTCATTTGGCAAACCTCATACCAAACTAAGGCAACTGCCAAAATATTCAGCACTATTAGCAGCATATTTAAACACATCTCCACCCAATTCCTCTCCCTGAGAAATCTCCCTCGTGACCCACCCGTTGGGAGGTGCACTCCAGCATCTGGCACACTTTACAAGGGAGTGCACGATTAACATAGTGTGGCCAGAAGCAAGAAGGTTGTTCCCATTTGGAGCTTCCTTAAATTGTGAATTTGTTCTATATTTAACCTTCTCTCTTACTTTCAGCTCTTGTTACATTATCGGAAGTTCAAAATGATAATTTAGATCAATAACAACCTCTCCATGTTTGTAGATCCTTCTGAGCACAAAGCAACAAGCAGGCACACTCACTGTGGTTTATTTTCTGCTTTGAAAAAGCTCAGCCTTGATGTTATTGGTTTTCATTACAGATATGAAAATAATTTGCTGTCGGCACCATCCGCCCATTTAAGCAAGCGTCACGCAGATTGTCAACGAGCAAACATAGTCGGACTTGAAAAAAGGTGACTGGCAATAAAAAGGCGGTGAAGTGATGAGTGGGTGTGGAACACATAGGAGCAAATAAGTGAGCATATGCCTGTACTATCCTGATGCTCATTAAACAAAACGGAGACTAAACAAAGAAACCAATAAATACAGAATACTGTTTATTTTTGGTTGAAATCTTTCAATGTATTCTCCATATAGTTATTAACAGTATTCCACAGGATGAGGAACACTGGTGCACCTTGAGAATATTAAATGAACCTTATTCTCTTCACTATAAGGTGCACGGACTATTTTTGAGAACATTTAGTCCGTAAAATAAATCCATTCAAGTTAAACAAGTAAACTATATGATTAAGAATCACTAAATTGAAACACTTGCGCCAACTTTAACAAAAACTAATTTGATAGTTGTAAACTAAATTGCTTTAACGGAAATCATTTGAATTAAGCAGCACTGAACTAAACGTACTCTAACTAAATTAGATAAAATCATAATAACCTAAATTGTAAGAAAGTGTTGATTAACATCAAGTGATCTAAATTGGCTTTGCACAAAAAAAAATTATATTGCGCCCCACGGTCGTTCTGCATTGAGTTTAAAATTTCTTCCAGTTCATGTGTGGGTTATCTCCGGGTACTCCAGCTTTTCTTCAAAGTCCAAAAAACAGGACCGTTACGTGAGTGAGTGGCTGTATATCCTGTGTGTTTTAATGTTACCCTGTGATGGACCTGTGCAAGCCTTTCCAGCTTCTACCCCAATGATAGCAGAGTGCTTCAATGACAAGCGTGTATAGACTGTGACTGGATGGATGAATTTAACTGAACTTAACTGAACGTGGACATCAACTAAACTGCTCAAAAGGGAACACACACTTGAAGAATACAATATAACTCCAAGTAAATCAATCTTCTTTGAAATTAAACTGTCCGCTTAGGAAGCAACACTGAATGACAATCTATTTCACATGCTGTTGTGCAAATGAAAAAGACAACAGGTGGAAGTCTTTGGCGATTAGCAAGACACACTCAGTAAAGAGTGGTTCTGGACCACACACCATTTCTCAGTACTGATGCTTTCTGGCTAATGTTTTGGTCAGTTTTGAATGTTGGTGGTGCTTTAACACTCATGGTAGCGTGAGACGGACTCTACAACCCACACAATTGGCTCAGGTAGTGCAGCTCATCCAGGATGGTAGATCAATGCGAGGGCCTCACAGCCCTCCATGTGCTTGCCAGAGGTATCCTGACTGCCATTAGTTACCGAGAAGAGATCTTCAGACCCCTTGTGAGACCATGTGCTGGTGCGGTTGGCACTGGGTTCCTCCTTGTGGAGGACAATGCTAGACCTCATGTGGCGGGAGAGTGTCAGCAGTTCCTGTACAAGGAAAACATTGAAGCTGTGGATGGGCCTCCCCGTTCCCCAGACCTCAATCCGATTGAGCACATCTGGGACATCATGTCTCGCTCCATCCACCAATGTCATGTTGCACCATAGACTGTCAAGGAGTTGGAGGATGTTTTAGTCCAGGTCTGGGGTGATATCCCTCAGGAGACCATCTGCCGTGTCATCAGGAGGATGCCCAGACATTGTAGGGAGGTCATACAGGCATGTGGAGGCAGCACACAATACTGAGCCTCATTTTGACTTCTTTTAAGGACATTACGGCAAACTTGCATCACTCTGTAGTGTTTTTCCACTTTAATTTTGTGTGTGACTCCAGAGCTAGGCCTCCATTGGTCAATAAATTTTAATTCCATTGATGATTTTGGTGTGCTTTTCCTGTCAGCACATTCAACATTGTACAGAACAAAGTATTCAACGAAAAGTTTTCATTTATTCATCTCTAGGATGGGTTACTTCAGTGCTTCCTTTATTTTTTGATCAGTGTATTTGGTGTACAAGGGGAATGCAAACAAACCCTCGTCTGATTAATAAACTCCTACATCATAAAGCTTTGCCTCTATTCTGGGTTCTCTCTGTTGTGTTAGAAATGTCAGTCCTCAGATGAATTTTGCGTATGATTGGTTTTGTACTGTTGTTTTGACATTTGAATTTATATTATGTAGGAGGTAATGAGAAAATTAAACACACTTATAATTTTGTTGTGATGGCTGCAATTACAGCCACACAACACCATGGGTAATATTCGCCAGATATCACACCGCTAAAGTAGAGAATCACAGTGATACTAATTAAATATTTGTTTGTGTTTTCATAATGGTCACATAACACTGTAGTCTAACATAAGTGTGCACATTTTAGGAAACACTAAGTTTCCCCTCTAGGTCACTTTTCTTTCATAGGTTTTTGAATAGAGTTCTGTTGCTTTGACCGCTCCCATTTTTAAAAACTTACGTTGCATCCATTGCATCCATATCAAGCAGTAAAAAACTGGACAGGGCACAGCTGTGCTTTAAGTTTTACTGACCAATAACGGTAGTAAATGTCAATAGAAAGATCTAACCGACGTGCTCTACAAGATATGCTTTCCAAGAAAACCTCAGGCAAAATAATAACATTTCAAACTATTTCACATCTCAAGGTTGCAACACAACACAACACAACAGAGCAAGGCCCTGCAGCAATAAGGACATTAAGGATTTGTTCTCACTAGAGGGGAGGAAGCTCGATAATACTAAGTGACGCAAATGTCTGCTTTTTGGTTTTTTTGGGTGGGGATTTTAGTAGATTTTTATTGAATTTTTATTTGCTTTTTATTTTATTTTGGGTGTTAAAAATTAGGAAAAATGGGGAAAACATGAATTTTTTTGGTTTTATAATGTTTCATTGATGCTCTTGTATTTGTCTATTGTATGAATCATACAGACTACACACTGTTTGTTTTTCCTCTTGTAGGATTTACCTATGTTACAAATTTTAAAGCGATTCAGAAGAAAAGTTGTTTTAATATGTGCCTCCCAAATGTCTGACAGCTATGTCTAAATATCTGTCAGCACAAAATACATTGCATCTGATTTACATGATGGAGGCAATTATAAGGTTGGCTGCAAGAGATGTTGCTCTTAATTCACAGCCAAAAACAAGAAAAAAACGAATTTAAAGGAGAGAGACCACCTCAGTTTTATTAACAATTACCTTTTTTTATTATCTAAAAAGAGTCTAGGTTTTATTTTGTTTTGTGAAAACCAAAAATAAAATACTGTTAAGTGGATTTATTTTACATTTGTTATTTTAAAACCAATAACATCAATAAGAAATACATAACGCGCCATGCAGTAAAAATAAAATAAATCAATAGACTTGTTCTGCTAAGCTACACACCCCAAATTTTAAACAGCACGTTTTTCCCACGTAGAAGTAGGAAGATCATATTTAAAACAAAACCTTTTCCCTAAAAAGGGGTCATTTTAGTTTTATCTTAGCCACTCAGCTTTCCGCGTCCGTTTGTGCGGCAAGAAATGAGACGGCAACACATCCGGTCTTTTCCCCGAGCGAAACATTACGCCTCTCCCACAACAGGGCGAGTTAGGTGGTATAACACTAAGACCGATAACAGGGATTAACATGATAGTTAGAGAAAAAAATAGAAGCTGAGAACTGCAGCTGGACTCCGGTGATAACTGAAGCCAGAAAAGAGTCGCTATTAATATGAAGATGTTTTAAATTAAATGTGGTGAGAGGAAGAAAAAAAAGTTCAATGAGGAGATTTTTGTGTAATTCTTAATGATAGATATTTTACACAGATAAGTGGCTGCGCTTCACCTTTCTGTAATGCCGACATTTGTTTGATTAAAATAAAAAATTGAATAATGAAAAGGTTAGAGTGAAAATCATCTTGCAGTTTAATTAAGGCCTGAAATAGTGGCTGAGTTGTTAACGCATTGCTTTGATTAGAGACAAGTCAAACATTTGTAACTTTTATTCACAAAGAGGAGTAGAAGTTCATCTTTTCAAGCCCAGTTGCATTTCATTACTGGTACCTACTGCACTTCATCCCCCCATTTATTTGGAGACACACTATGGTTAGTGATCATTATTACTGATGCTGGTAGTTTGTAGCTTTACATTAAATCTCAGTTATATAATTTATCATCCTCTACAGGAAATGACTATGTGAACAATTCTGGCAAAATGCTTGGTTTACAGGGACAACAAGGGAATACTGAAGGGACCCTCCCTCTCCGGTCCCTGCACTGTCACTTCCTTTCACTTAGAGAATAGATGTTTAAAAACAGCTCTGCTTGTGTACAAGTGTCTTCACGGTCTAGAGCTCGAGTACATCTCTGGAATGTAAGAGCAGTATGAAACAGCTTGGACTCTGGGAAGCTCGAGTAGTGGTCTACTGTTGTTTCCCAGAGTCAGGACCAACCAAGGTGAGGAGTTTCAGTCTTTACTGCTTAAACCTGGAAGAGAACAGACCTCCACTGTGACAATGTTTAAATTCAGGCTACAAAACAGTCCAAATGAAAGTGGATGATTTTATCTGCACTCTCTTAATTTAATTTGTTTTCTTTGTATTTACCTATATTTGGTTTTCATTGCTGATTTTTATTTTATTTTTCATGTAAAATGCCTTGAAATGTTTTGTAGACTAAACTGCATGGCAACTATACTTGACTTCCCTTCCCCTTGTCTTGCTGTAGATGCTTATAAACAAGAGGGAATTCTTGCGTTTCCTGGCTTTTTTTTTTTTTTTTTTAAATGTCCTGTATCAGCATATCAGGATAAACATACAGAGACCCCAGTTGTCTTCATGTGTCAGGTTATCGTATTTCTACAAAAAATTAAGAAAATATTAGGATATTGTAGACAAAGTTTATTGAATCAGGATTGCATCTTGCATCTTCTGCCATATTAAAATCATGTTAAATACAATTAAATGTGAGAAATTAAAGAGCATTTTTTGTGTGCCAAATAGACCTTGTATGCAAGCAAAGCATGTCTTATGCTTTTATTGCTCCAGCTCTGTAGTTTGTGTTTGTACCATGCATCCGAATCTGCATTGTCCATATGGGCATGGTGCATATCTTTATTATTGGGCTTTAGGTGGTTTACACAAGGATAAACAACCTTGTACAAACACCTTCATACCTAATAGTAATTTAGAGTAATCGAGTATAGAAATTATTCTTTTTGGACTATAGGAAGAAGAATAACCTGAAAAGAACTCAGGCAGAGAACATGCAAACTCACATGTAAATAAAATGACATCCTTGCCGTGAGGCACCAGTGTTCCCAATTCCTCCACCGTTATCTCAGCAGAGATCAGTGTTTCACAATTCATTGTTCTGTTTCATAATGATTTGGTGAGTCAGCTTGGGTGTCACCATTTAGATTAATTCAAAATTTCATATAAAACGATCAATTAACTGTCTGGGTTGCAGGTTTCAATGGTCTGGGAGTGTTGTTATTATTGACCGAATCTAGAGGAAAATGGGTCAGGTCATCTTAAAATTTCCTGTTTTATTAATGAATGAGGGTGATTTGGCTCTGGGAACATTGAGGAACCACTGGAGATGAAAGTCATAAAATCAAGATAATGACCTCAAGCATCTTCTTCATGACACTGCAATACAACAACAGAGCGTCTTCACTAGGGGGGGCTTCTCTAGAGCAGCTGTAATACAGAACAATACAGGAGATCCTTCTTCCCCTCAGCAATCTGATTCTAAAATAACTCTTTGAAAAGAACCTGTATAGTATGATGTATCTTCGTCTGGGTATAATAATGTATCGTTGAATTGACTTTAACTAAAACCTTTATCAATAGGACAAAGCTTTACAAAAAATCAGAGGATCTAAACAGTGCAGTTCTTATCCTATCAGGACAGTGATTGTGAAGCAGCTCTAATGTGTCCCACAAGAGACCACCTTTAGGACACAAGGCAACTCTTTAAATTGAAATTCCATGTTTTATATTCAAATAACACAAGATAATATGTAGCAGCAGCAGAGAACGTTCTACTCCCTACATCCTGTCTTAGAAAATATAAATCAGTGGGTCTGTAAAGGACCCAACGGTCACTTAAAGGTTACAGAAGCGATCGCTCCGCATCTGCTACTCGAAAATCTAGGACGGCGTCCTTCTCCTTCATGTCTACATCTGAGAGTCCATGAGTGCTCGAGTGCGTCCGTGGCTCAGAGTGTGATGGCCGAGCGCGGGGAATAATTAACTCCTGTGACCTGGCCACTGCAGCGACGGAGCGCCCACTGTGACTGGAACGCCTGTCAAATAGACTGGTCATCACACTCTTCAGGCAGCAGATGAAAAGGAGCCTCAAACACACAGAAACACACACACACACACACACACACACACACACACACACACACACACACACACACACACACACACACACACACACACACACACACACACACACACACACACAC
>JAVLVB010001152.1:1099966-1114283 GCA_032876305.1 Orestias chungarensis
ATAAAGAGGACAGCTGTGTACGTTTTTGTTCAATTTACCTGATGGATGGCTCCTCGCAGTCACTTAAAATTCAGGAGGAACTATCGAACAAGTGGGCAGGGCCTCGTAATGCTTTAAATTTCCAGGCTGCAGCTCAAGACGAGCTCTAAACAAAGCAATCAGCCAGTTAAACCCTATCAGAGCGGCTTGAGAAAATGAGAGGCAATGCCTCCAATATGTCAGTCCTCGCACCTTTTTTTTCTTTGCAGCTGATCAAAAAGCCGTCACACCACATTGCACCCTGTAATGGTTTTTATGTCTGGACTCCGAGGTATTTAAATGAACAAAAGGAGACGCTGGCCCACTCTCAGGCTCTGGGGTAGTCTGTCTATATGTGTTTAGGTGGAGGGAAGGGCTCAAACTCTTAAAGATGTATGCAGGGCAGAAAGATTGAATCATCCAAATAAAGAGGGATTAAGACAAGTGGTTAGGACACAGTGGACAAATCAATAAAAATCTGTTTTAATTACTTTGCTTAAGAATTTAATGCAGCCTCATAGTATATAACTCGCCCATCTTTGTTTTTATTTTTGTATTTCTACATTTCTGAAATGGATGCGCTTCAGTGTTGCTGGTTTGGCTGCTTACTGCAAGACGCACACCCCGAGATTGATGTTTTTGTGTCTGTGTGTCACACAGTTTTAACCATCAAAGCATTTTCTATAAATAGCAGCAATGCCGCACGCTAGCTACGCAGCACAATGCGTTACATAACCCTGCTGAAACGCAATCAGAGACCACATCAGTATCAACAGCAGTGCTGCTACCTGTTATAACGCTGCAAGGCCCCCGCTTCCTTTTTGTCTTTCTCTTAAGGAACACAGCAGATTACATGCTCCTCTTCATTGTTCATGCAACGTTTTCTGTCTTCGCTCGAGAGAATGCAGAGAAAGGGGAAAGCAACATTAAAAAAAAACAAATCAAAAAACGACAGAGCAACCTAGTGTAAGTGTTGCTCCTAATTATGAACCCCGCTGAGAAATATCTCCCACATTTGAGGTTTTCTCAGGACTGACAGATAATTTTCGTAAGACCTGCCAAACCTTATAAAGCTGACATGCAGAGTGAAACTTAATGTGTGGTTTCTAAAGTCTTGTCAACTAAAATGTTTTTTTTTATTCAGATTTAATTTTTTCAGAGGTACCAATGAAAATATCACATTCAGTCAATTAGGATTAGCAATTTAAATTTTAATTATACTAGTCCAATCCTCTAATCTCTCTTACAGATTTTTATTGGTCGTTCTCCAGCACACCCTCAATTTGCCACAAAAAACGATGCGTTAACCTAGCTAAAAAGGGAAAGCTTTTTTTAACTTAATAAACATACACATTCTGCATAATATACTGATTTACTGATATTTTTCTAGTTGGAGCAGTTTGCCGAAATTTTGTGCCATTGCTGCTCATCGTCTATCATATCTATCATCCTCTATCGTTTATTTTATTTAAACATTAATACATTTTAATATTTACTAAGTTACTAATGTTTTAGCTACTCTCTTTGTACAACTTTACCGTATATGAAGGAATGTGTGAGGCCAAGAGTTGAAGCAGATGGGATGTCAAAGACAGAACCAAACACAGTCTTTCTTTCACTGAAACAGTCCATCGTTGGTAGAAGCTCACACTCTTAGAGGCAACAGAATAATATGCATGGTTTATTCTACAGATTTATATAAAACTGTTTAGTAGAAATAAGCTGTGATGTTATAGGAAATACAACAGTGGGTGTGGCTAACTTTAAATGACACACTGTACTAACAACAACTATTGGGACTTGGGATTAGGCATGTGGTACAAAACATCGCCCTTTTATGGATGTCCAATCCCTAACAAAAAATTCTTTATTAATTTACAGCAAATGCAGTTTAGATATTTAGAAAACACAAACTCAACACAAGAAGATGGACTGGTTATGGAAGGCGTAGGAGGGTGGGTGGGATTGATGTCGCATCGATGGACAGAACAATGGATGGATAGTAGAGATGGTGAGTTCTTACCTTATTGTTATCAGGCAACATTTCTGACCTAGTTTCTAATTGTTAGTTGGTTTTACACCCTAAGAATTGAGAAGATGACTGAGACTATTGTAACATATACTTAAACATAAACATGGTTTTATTTGGCAACTGTACTATTTTAGTAGTATTGTTCTACTATGTGGAACTAATATACTAATATAACATAATATAAGAAGAATATTTGAAGTTTATAAATGTTACTGTGGATCTCTGACTTTTGCAGTGATTGCTAAAAAGGAGATACTACGTCTTTGGTATCTTTGCTACGTCTTTGCCTATTATGTAATTAATGCACTTTATAATACCAATGAACTTTTATTTTGCCAAGTTTATAAAAAAAGAAAAAAACTCCATTAACTCCAATAAATCTTTGTAGAAACCCTGTCAGTGCTGATCTCCTCATCATAGCAACATGGGGAGAGTCGTATCGAGCTGAAAACAGATTGAAATTGGACTCTATTTTAAACTTGCCAGGTGGTTAACTTGGTGAAGTCAAAATGGAGTCAGGGGAGAAAAATCAATTATTAAAATGAGTACAAATGTTATTACTTTGTATTTAAGGTGTTAGGCACTCCCTCCGTTTCTTCTCTACAGAAAAACACCAACCTTGATGAGAAAACCAAGATTCTCTTAATACTTGCCATAGGAGTTTTATTATGCTTTGGTTTTCTGGTGTGTTAATGGGAAACTATAGTTGGAAAAATATATATTTAGGGTTCCCTAATTGTTAAGGTTTACTGCCGAAAAGTAAAGAATTGGCCACCCATCAATCACTCTTATTAAAAAATAGCTTCGTAATTTTAACTTGCTCGAATTCTCGCAAATTGGCAAAATGTTCTTCACAAGTTATCTTAATAAGATAACAGCTAATTGACTGGATGTGTACAAATGATCCTCAGAATTAAGTCCCACTATAAAAATCCTTTAAACTGCCTATTTTATTAATTTTTTTGTCCCCTCCAGGGGCTCTTTTGTGGGCTCTAGTGTCCCTTATGTCAAAGTAGGCTGACAGGTAAGGGGGAAGGAGAGGGGGGAAGACATGCAGCAAATATCGTCGGGTCCGAGAGTCGAACCCGTGGCGGCCACGTCAAGGAACCCCTACTTCACCCCAGCACCCCCTAAGCTGCCTATTTTTGATTGTTCAACATCAACCATTGCACTCCAAACAGTCCTTTGCCTTGTGAATATTGCGCATGGTCATATTACGCTGACAATAATCCACAAATAGCCCTATTTTAGGTACATAATTAGTAGTCATATTTTACAGAGAACTCTGCGAATACTGAACTGCCATTAGGTAGGGATCCACTGTATTTTAAATCATAAACATATGGGTTAAAATTGTATTACTGTAACAGGGCTAATCAATATTAATATTGTATTTTAACAGCAACTGGGAAAAGTGTTGCTTCTCTCTTTGGGGTAAAAACACAAATCATGTTTAGATTTTTTTTTGAATCTTTTTCCAGTTTATCATTTAGTAGGATTCTACAACCAGCCTACGCTTGGAGCAAAATCCTCTTCAACATGGAAATCAATCAGAGGTAGCTTTTTAAAGAAAACAGTAACCTTGCGTTACCTTTAAGTTGTCCAGACAAGAAGCAGACAATAACCCTAATACTAAAACTATTTTAACATTCAATAAAACCCTTTCAGGAATCTGTGAATTGTATTTCACATTCTCACTGAGCCGCAACGCAGCATGTGGATTAAAGATCCATAAAACACTTTGATGCACTCAGCATTCCACATATAGGGCTCCCCGACACGTCCGCACACATCATTTACCCCCCGTCTTCATCACACCATTGGCTGCTGCATGATTCCTCCGCTTGCGTTTACTGCAACGAGCGGCGTAAACATGGCCCCTGCAGTTATAGGCGGGAGATGTCTGAAGTAACTGCCGTCACGGTTCTGGAGAGCATGGCTCTTCGGGGGGAGGAGAGGCAGCGTTTAGGGACGGCGCAGCATTTCTCATCCTTAACTACTTTTAAGACTGAATTAAGACGGGGTTGAAATAAACAAAAAGGGGAAAGAAAATATGACGGGGTCCTTTGAGTTTTAAAACGAAGGCGGAGAGATGAGGAGACACAGGAATCTTAAAGTAAAGACTACATTACAGTCACAAATCAGAAAGAAGTCTGGCTTTTAGTGACTTACCGAAGAGTGAAAGGACTAATCCTTTGGAAAGAAGGAGCATTGTAGGATCACAAAAGTCTTTATTGATCTTTCCATGTTTGTAGATCACGACCTTTTGATAAACTGACTCAGTAAAATTGGTTAAAGAGATAAGACTGCAGAAACAGAGCAGGTTTTTGCAGATGGATACAAATACAGTAATCCCTAATGAGGTCCTGTCCTGTTAATCCAAGGTTAGATAAACCAAGGGAAAGGCAAGCATTTATTATTATTATTATTTTGATTATTATTCATCCTAATTGAGACTTCCATATCAATTTTATCTTCATGTACAATCAAACCCCTTTATTTTATTCAAGGCAGTTTTTTTTTGTTTTTTTTTCTTCTATTGATCACTAATTACGATAATATAAATAGGAAGGAATAATAGGATTAGGTTTATTTTTTCATTATTTTTAAACCTTTATTAGTTTTTTTTAATTATTATTACTGAAGACATTATAGTGACGCTATCACTTAGACTTCACCTTCCCCATTATTCTTCCCTTTTATCTTAGTTCTCCTTCCTTGTTGTAGTTTAGCAGATGTGCAAAAAGTCAAACCACTGACTCCCATCTCTTCACCTGGACACAGTCCCACACACGCACACAGAAACAAGCACATCTACTCCTACGGAAACCTTAAAGTCGATTTTCTGCCTTACACCGGGGGCCTTGTGCTTCCTAGAGCACGGCAGCCATGTTGATAAATGCACTAGAGTCCTCTGCCTTTAATTAGTGTCACGTTAGTGATCCCTGATCAATTATTCAATAAACGCTTCTGAAGCACAAATTGTACATTTGTCCTCTAGCCGAGTCAGATATAACTGACATGCTCAACAGTGACCTCCTATATTTGCTATTCTTAATTTGCAACATTGTATAGGTGTTGCTCCTAATCAAGAACCCCGCTGAGAAATATCTCCCACATTTAAAGGTTTCTCAAGACTAACAAATCATTTTTAAGAACTGCCAAGTCTTATAAAGCTGACATGCAGATTGAAATTTGTAGGGGTGTGTGTGTGTGTGTGTGTGTGTGTGTGTGTGTGTGTGTGTATGTGTGTGTGTGTGTGAGCAAATTCCCCATTGCTCATAGCCCTTCGAAAATAATTAAATATACAGCTATCGGTTCGGTTTAGGACGATTCAGCGAGTAAAAGTGGGAAAGGTGGATATTCTGGCTGATCTGAAAAAAGGAAATAAATCTGGAGATTTGGCCCTATGAATCCCCCATGTTGAAAAAGATCATACTGGCTCTGTTGCTTACTTGCAATATTCATTACAATAAATCATGCAAGTTAGATGCAGGTAAATACAATGTTTTCGACTTATAATGTCTTAGGCGTTCCTAGGCAGGGGGCCAACAGGGGCCAGTGACCCTGTTGAACTTAATGGGACAAAGACTGTAACTATTTAGCCCCTTGGACCAATTTTACAGTATTTTTTGCTATCACAGTTTTGCTCTAACAATGACTAAAAAAGTAACACATTGCACCTTTAGATTCAGGCGCTTCGGGATGGGATGATTTTAATCCATAACCTGAGGCCTGTTTTAGTTCCCAAGATGTTAATCGTAGATTTTGTGTTCACTCAGGAATGTTTTATTAGTTTCTTCATTTTCAGTGATTGTATTAGAGTGGATCTATATTTCTTTTGAATCATTAAAGGCCAGCTAGAGATAGTCTATGTACTACTTTAAGACATTTTTAAAGTGAGCCTGGACACAATCGTTGAGTAAGTTTGTTTTCTCTAATGGTTTTTGGCTCCATTTTGTCTAACATCTGATGGTTAATTTCCAGAAATCCAAAGCTTTTTGTCTAAGGTCTGACATTAAGTCCTTTCGGTATGACGTTTCTTGAGATCTGGGGATGTTCTGAAACCAACACTATATATTTTCCCTAATGTCTCTAAAGTCGAACTCTCATTTAGAAGACCAAATGTCCTGAGCTTGATTGGAATGTAATGGCGAATGCTTACTGTAAGTCAGTCATTATAATGAAGCACTCAACACAACCTTTCTGCTAAAGTATTGCATAGCGGAGAGGTTTTAGAAGAATGGCTGTCCAATTAGTACAGTGCAACATTTATTTGTGAACGTCCACTGCCCATTAACTCAATGCCAATATTGATGTTTGGGATTATTCCGGGGCTAAATCCATGGCTTGTCTCATTTGAATGTTCCCAAAATGCCGTTTGTAAAAACAGGATCCCGGCATGCATGGGTCTCACATTTTATTTGTGTAATGGATATGTGGAGTATTACTCATGTGTTATGCTTGGGGACGTTCCCAGAAGTAACTGAGCTGGAATGATAACAGAGAAATTGCGTGACTGAGACAAATGGAGCTCGACTGCACAATGCACAGTAACAATGCAACAGCCACCAGCAGCAGGTATGCTGCTGCTAAGAGGATTGATGAAGAAAGCAGTGAGAAATTTCTCCTCTCGGTCACTGCTATGCCTACTCTACAACATGTCAGCACGTCTGCAACAGGCACTTGGAGTTTCCCATGCAACCTGGATCAAGGCCTGCGGAAACTTTTAGGGAGGAACGTAATTGAGAACGCTTTAGCATGGGACAACTGTTGGCTTTAAGTGTTTGATATCTTTAGAAAATGTGAGACATAAATTATGCTGGACAAAAGACAGCAAGGAGGAAGAAATAACCTTTAAAGTTGCTCTGCATGCAGGCTTCTCCAGTTAGTCTTGAATTGGTCGACCTCCAGATATGCTTTCTTAGGTGTTCCAGTCACTATGAGAACCTGAAAATGAGAATGCAGACAAACCATGAGGATTGTTGTAAACCTGCTTACCAAACCAAAATACACAAATATTCGAAAAAGATTTTGTAGTAGAGGTAACTTACAGGTTTCAATATTTGATTATATTTCCTTAGTAAGTACAGTGTAAATGAAACCACAGTGCAAAACAACACCTTTGCCAATAAATCACACATTTAATCAAGCTTGTCTCTTTTCATTTTTAATTATGCTTCATGGTGATTAATGAAACTCAGTGCCTGTACATAGATTTTTTATATAATACCCTTCGGTATATTATGAGGACTCTATGCTAGCCTTTTTTAATAACATTTTCTTCAGGTTCATGAATGCCTTAAAGGTCTGCAACTCTGGTAGGCTGGTATGAGATATAGCAAATAGTTTTGATATGACAAAAAGCACACTCTAACTTCAGGAAAGGCGAGAAAAACAAATATTTTACTGCAAATAGTCTGAAATATGTTTAATATTACTGTTTGTACAAGGCTTTAACACTTTCACAGACAAGTTAATTTAATCATTATTAATGATTAAGCTTCTAAATGTGAATACTTTAATGCAAGCAAATGTATTTTTAAGTTATGACCCTAATAAACCATTAATATGAACCTTTTAGGGGTTAAAGCAACACTAAAGAACTTACAGTTTTGTTTGATTGTTGCCACAAGCAGTAGTTTTGCCTGAAGGTAGATTGCATTAACGTACATTTCTGTTTCCAGTGTCTGTGTGAAGGATGAACAGCGATGAGGTGATGAATCACATTGTAGCGAAACAATGTTATATGATGATGTTGAAAATAAAAAACGGGGGAAGAGACGCATGCTGTAAAGCAGTCAGCACATTTTTGGTTGTTTTGTGTGTTAGGGTTCCTGCCACCCTCATTTAAGTTTCTCAGTGCTGGTTAAAGTGATACAGACCCCTCGGGCCATGACAGAGGTGTCATTCAACGAGCTGTAAGTCGACGTATAATCACAAAAGTCTTGAAAATGTTTTATGAAGGGTTGAAAAACTACTTAGTATTGCTTTAATATATTACTTTCTGCTTATAAGTGTTATGTTTAACGTCAACATGTGACGGAATCAAAGTTTGGTTAATCATATTTTTGTTCCTTTTTTCATTTCAAAAGTTGGCTTAGAATTCACATAACTGAATGAAAACATGGCTACGGATTAATGCAGTAGGAGAACATGCAAACTCCCTGCAGCAGGAACACTTTACTGGAATTTGAACCCAGGACCTTTATTGCTGCAAGGCACTTCTAGTAAAACTGAATTCAAAATGCCAGCTTTAATCTAGGATCCAATAACATTCCTACCTACTTCCAGAAACTTGATAGTCCAGTTTGCAAATGAAAAAAATCAACTATACTTTTGGCAACTAACACTTTATTCTGTGGACCAAAAGATCTTTGTGGGAAATAGAATAGAAAATCCATTGTTGGGGATTTGACTGGACCTTTATAAAGATTCTTAAGGTTCCAGTTATTTAAGCATAATGCATTCATCATGTTCTGTTCTAGTTGGATCTCAGCTACATTTAAATAGTCAGGAAATGTTTGTCTTGGCCTACAGGTCAAAAAATATTTCAATTTCAACAAATTAAGTTTAAAAATAATAACCATCATCTGTCTACCCGTACCAGAAGGTTTGTGATAAAAACTAAGAACATTGAAACGTAGCTTTGAAACCGAATTTCTTCCACAGTGAGGAAGATCCAAAACCACCCCGAAGAAAAGCACTAGACGTATATTTCAAACTGTGGCCAGTTTGTTCAAAGATCAACACATTTTCATACAATGTTTTTGGATAATTTAGGCCAAGCCTTTTTTATTCTCTAGCAAAAGGAAAAAAGGAAAAATACCATCTTGTAACCCTAATCCTTTGTCCAAAACAGAGACTGTTGTTGTGTATTCTATGTATAAAACTACCAGATCTTCAACCTCACCGGTGTCTTATCAGTTTTGAAGGACCGTCCAGTTTTTTGTTTTTTGTTACTTATGACCACAAAAATAAAAATAAAAATCATTCAGAGTTTTCCTGGCCTATTTTGTTTTGCATCTCTAAAAACCAGGCATAAAGATATAAAATAGAGAAAAATCCCCCAAACACAGCTGTAGTATTTTGTATTTTACATGAATAACCTCTGCTGACTACTTAAAAATTAGCTGTTAGAAAGTTTGGACTTAGTGTTTTTTGCCTTTTTTCATTGTGTAATTTGTAAACCTAAACAGATTTAAGTTTGTGCTTTTGTGTTGAATTGCAGCAGCTATATGTCAAGTTAGAGTTTAAACAAAAATGTAAAAACTGTTAATTTTTCCTGGGGGTATTTTTTGTCCATTTCCATTTACAATGTCGAATAAATCCATTTCGAGATCTGCTCTATTAGGTTGAGTCACTTGGAGATACTTGACATCCTACCCTGAGACTTTATTGAATGTCTACTTTTACTTTCAACCAAGGTCAACTGGGATGACTCCACCGACTTTTAGGGTCCAACTCGTCAGCTGCAGCGACACTATGAGACACGCAACAGTCTGACTCGAGCTTACGTGCAAGTAAAAATGAATTACGACTTGGATGTGGCCCTGGGAGCAATCACATGAGCGCATGTTTGCATATCTTTGCTGGCACGTGGCACGTCCTCCAGCCAAGTTGCCCTTTTGCCCACTCCACGTCCCAAAAAATAAAAATAAAAGAAGTCTCTTAATATTAAATACGCGTACTAGTGAAATGATGACAGAGACCCAGAGCAACCCTCTAATTATTCTGGCTTCCACTGCCGAGTCAGTGACGCTCCCACAGGGGGCCATAGAGCCTGCCTTTAATACTGACTCTCCTCACACATCCTTCTCGGCACTTCCAACTGTGGCAAGCTTCAAAGTCGCCCCTTCCTTCCCAGTCTCTTTAAAGCTGCCAGTCTCCAAATGGCAATGAACGCAGCGCATTCGCTGTTTATTTACAGTCAAATTGGTGTAGCGAGGAATCAAGAGCTGTATGGCGGAGCAATATTTAAATTACTTTGTCACCCTGCTGTTAGATGTCGAGCGGCGCCGCAGCTTTGGCACTAGGCGCGCCTATGAATATGCAGCCGAGCTACGCTGGTGTGCAATTTTGCACAGATGCAGATGTGTGCATCTGTGCAAAAAAAAAAAGTGAAGTGAAGGGGAACATTTTGCTGAAATGAGCCCATTCTCTTTGCCTAGAAAGCAGCTCAGTCTACGGAGTGGTGCAGAGCCGAAAATAGACGCACGGTGGCCTGCTGAATAAAAGATGACAGGGCAACGTAGCCGTGCACTCACCATACCCTTCACGGACCCATGTGTGCACGATGCGTGTTGGTTGCGGGCGTTTAGCGTGTCCACTTGCATGCGCCGTTGGGCTCTAGATATTTCATCTGTGCTACACAAAAAAATTAGAAATAAATGTATCCAAGAGCACCTTTCATCCTCTTTGGCACGCATGAGCAACTCCTTTCCCACTACAGCTGACCAATCATGCGAAGTGGAAGAAGAGGATTTGGAGTTTAGTATATTTTCCCCCATTTTTTGACATTTAAATTAGAAAGCCCCCAATATGACAGGAAATTAAAGTCAAGAGCTCATGATTTACACCTAATTTCTTTATTTTGCTTCTTCCAAATTTAATATTTCTTATATTTATTTATTTTTGTTTTTTACCAAAACCTGAGGGAGGATGTGATGAAATGTTCATCCACTTCCCTCTGCACACACATGAGCTGTGGAATCCAAAGCGCTACTAACATGAAAAGCTATGCGAGGTGGCGGCGGCTGCTTCCCATTTGGCTAATCTGTATGCTTTCCGATAAGAAAGCTTAAATCCCCCATTCTGCCTGCGTGCCATGAAAAACAAAGGCTTCACCTAATAACAAATCCGAGCCATATTTCACACAGCACTTTGATTTTGCTTGTGCACGGAGTGACTGACTACACAGAGGATGGCGGAAAACAGAAGACTGGGGTGAGATTGGAGTCAAGGGACTGAAATGGAGGATGTGTTTGTTTGTAGATCAGAATGTAAGCAGGTGACTATGCAGATATTTGAATGTGTGAATGCGTGCAAACTTTTTTGGTAAAGACATTTTTGTAAGGTTGTGTCTAATTCGTCTACTCAAAGCTAATTTTTGCTTTAATCATCGTAAACAGAATGGCTGCTTTTGTTTTCTTTAAACTATTTAGGCTTATATGATTTCTTTTCTAGTCTTTATATTAAACCACATCTGCAAGCATGACAGATAGACATACATGTTTGACCAAGAAACAAACTTCACCATTTTGTATTTTAAAACATATGTTATTCGTTTTATAGAGTATGTTTTTAAAATTAACTGTTAAAACTTCGGGCCAAACATTAGGGAGTGATGAAGTGCTTCGGCATGCAAACTTTCCCCAAGGCTGAATCAACATTTTCCTTTAACTTTACGCTTTATGAACATTATTACTCAAGAAAAATGTAGCTCTATTTAATTTCATACAATCATATCAAACTGCTTTGAACTAACAATTTAGGTTTAAGCTTCCTTTATTACTTTTCCTAGTGCGCAAAATAATATAGGTAGAAGATTCTAAAAACAAATGTCCATGTCTAGTTGTCCAAGCAAGTTCACCTTGAATGAGACGGCAAGATTATTAAAAAAGCTGAAAGAACCCCCAAAAATGTCACCATAGAACCTACAGCAAGCTCTTGGTAACACGAAAGTGTCCGTCACTATAGTTGGACTTCTTTAATATTGTTGTTTGGGCAAATGAGTCTACCTCTGGCAGACATGAGACACCGCATTCCAGGAAACAAATGCACTTGAGCTTTTTCAGGGCGCTGTGAGATGCAGGGTGGGGACCGTAGTGTTGGGTTGTTGCACAGATGATTGAGTCATTGCCTTTAAGTCCTTAATGTGTTAGGGGTGTGATATTTATAAAGGCCCAGATCAACTGTCTCAGGCCAGAATCAAGAATAAGTTTATTTATATAGCGCCAATTTACAACAGATGTCGTCTCAAGGCACTTTACAATAAAATCAATTAAAATCAAAGATACATCATAAACATCTTAACTGTAGGCAATGCAAAGAGGCCTCAAAATATTCCCTCTAATATAGATACTAGCATTAAAGGAACACATGAAACACCATAATCACTTTGCTGCTGTTGTGTATGGAAACATCTGTGCAGAATACTAACTAGAGACTCCCAGGTACAATGGGATTGGAAAAAGAGCACCGATAGAGAGAGCCGAGAGCCGCTACGTCTGTGCGCGCAGCCATCTTGAAATACCACTTTCTCCACCACCTTAGTGGTGGAGAAAGACAGCAAAGATTCTGTGCAACTTGGGACAGGCTAAATGGCAAAGGCTGACAAACCAGACATTGTGATCATCGGCAAGTAGCAGAGGACATCGGTTGTGAAACTAGAAATGGCCTGGCAGGTGATGGCGACCATAGCGCCCCTGGTCATATGCATATGCATTCTTTCTTGCGTCTGATTTGGGTCTGAACATACAAATCAAATAAATAACGGGAAATTTACTATTTATGCTACTATTTATATACCTTAAGAAGTAGAACTAGTATGATTAAATACGTTTTACTTCTATTTAGTCACTTTCTACTAATTTAGGCCTCATTTGAGGGCATATGTACTTCCAAGTTTATGCAATTATTTACATTAATTTATGACTATGCCTGTATAAAGCTTAGAGCATATAACTCGAAAGTGTCATGTCCAGCAGAGCCGCAACCTCTACTGAGGACTCGACATATCACTGTCGAAAGTGAGGGATAAAGCAAGCATAGATTTTATCACATAGTTTTCAAGAGATAAATGAAAACCAATTTTAAACATCATTATGGTAACATTTCTGAAAACACTCAGTATTTCATGTGGTATCTAAACTTTAACCCTGTACTGTAACTACTAAATTTTGGCTTTATTTAATCCAAGTCATCAAACTAATCTCATCTATATGTAGTTTTGCTTTTAGTGATTTTAAGGTTTACTGAAGCCTAAATGTCATATACTATCTAGATTCACCACCTTATCTGTTTGAGTTTAATAATCCCTGTCAAGGCGTTTTTGTTTTTGTCTTGCTTCCTGAAAAAAACAAACTAGTGAAGCCATAATTTGCAGCAACTGCTTGATTCTTGGTGATATGGCTTTTCTAAAATCAATAAAATGTTGTAAGCACAACAAAAGCGCTGGTGGTTTTGTCGTTTTATGTAGAAGAGGAGAAAATCTCGACAAAAATAAAGCCGACCAAATAATCCCTCTCTTTGAATTGAGGGGGAAAAAACGACATCCTGGGAAAGAAAAGAGTGCATGGTGAATCTATTATTCCAGGAGACTTCAGAAGTTTTGCTTGAGGCCAGTGTGGCTTTGCAAGTGCCTGTTTTACAGAAAGCCCGTCGATTCTGGACTATTTTCGGTGTCTGTCTCCTCTGCTACCATATTCTCTGGCTCCATCCATCCCTTTAATGAAGGGAAGAGGGTCACTCTTATTGCTTAACCGCCACGGTGCACACAAGTACCACCAACACCTCACAGTCCAACTCGGAACCCTGACTGTGATTGAGTGAAAGTGTGGAGTTTTGAAATGCAGAGCTGAAACTGGCTGCTTTTAGCCTCTCCTGCCAGTCTGACACACATATTTACAGATTTCCTAACACTCCTGATTAATGAATACTAAAATAGTCAATTACTGCTAAAACATACCCTCGAATCGGAGTAAAGACCGGATTTGAACTACTTATATCACTCTCGGAACAACCAGCAGTAGATTGCAATGCCTTTTAATAGGTGAAACAAACTAAATATAAGCAATAGCAATCATGTCCGTAACAGGAATGCTACACTCCTAATAATAAGTGGCATAATCTTTATTAATGTGGATTTTTTTAGACAAAATAATAATGATCTGCATAGCCTGATTCTTCAATTAAAACTCAACAAGGGCCAAACAAAACAATATAAAATAATGGAAATTCAGATATTTTATTTCATTGTTTTTATCCAAAATTCAAAGGCTTGAGAAAAGAACAGAAATGCATCGTTCCTCTAAAATGAACAAGAATATCCGCTGTGATCTGTCGTGAGTGTCATGATCTATGTTTGGTTTAGGTTCTGTTTCTTCCCGTGTGTGTTTGTGTGTCTTCACTAATCTTCATTCACATCTGTTATTCAATCATCCAATCATCTTCTCCACCAATCACACACCGGTTCACAGTATATAAGCCCTTCACATTCTCTTACTCACCGCTGGATCGTCTGTTGTCTTTCCTGTAGCTTTGCCT
>JAVLVB010001152.1:1114383-1125150 GCA_032876305.1 Orestias chungarensis
GTTTGTAGTTCCGCGTCTCGTTTTAGTTTTCCGTTTGTTTACATTCTGTAGTCCCGCCTCCGCTTCTTGTTTGTTTACATCTCTCGCGTTTCGTCTCCGGTTGCCTGTAGTTCCTTGTATTGTTTCCGTTACTGTTTGTTTTATTTCTACCCCAACAATAAATTATTATTCACTCAACTCCACCTCTGCTCGAGTCATTAAAACATTTCCTGACAGTGAGGGTGTTATTGTGCCGGTGTGAGTCATCTGTACTTCTAGAGGATCTCTGCTGGAGAGCGAGGGTGTTCAGCAGCAAACCTCCACACCTGAGAGCAATCACTGGTCAAGCTGCTGGCAGATATAAGGAGCTGAAGTCATCCATTCATCGAGCTTGGAGAGTAACCGGCGTTCAGAGTCTCAAGCGCCCTGTGGTCTCTTGCGAACTCCTTATAATTAGTTTCCTTGAAGAAATTGTCTCACACTCCCGTAGCTTCCCTCATGTTTCCAAGTTTATCCTTCATTGTGCTGTTCCTTCTGTAAGTCCTCTTGTTAAAAAAACCTCTTCTGGGTTACCATACCTTCACAGTCCTTTCTTTAGTACACACCTGGCTGCCTCCTCTCCACCGAGCCACTCATTCTCAACTCTCTACGTACACTAGATCCCCTCCACTTTGACGATCGACCCTGCCACCAAAAACGATTAGCATAAATGCTAGTATTGCTGACTTAAAAGTCTAGATTACATGCTGTGTTTTATTATCATGTTACTAAAATGAAAAATATGAGACATGGCTGAATACAACGCTTATGACAGGATCTGTGATGGTGCTAAATGTCCTGCAGATGACCAGCATAAAAACGGTTTAGATTATGATGCAATAAAAAGCTAGAATGTTAAACATTTAATATTTTTTTAAACTTTTCAGAAAAATAAGTTTAATAGAAAAAATATATATAAAATTGAATCTCTTTTCAAATCAGTAGTTGTTGCCTATTTTGTATATTAACCAAACGGCTTTCCATATAAGGATTTATGTACTGATATTTAAAAATTGTGTGACTACATCAAATTATCCCACCAAGCTCAACAGGCTTCATAGGAAACTGAAAGAGTCAATGAAACATCCAGTTTTCAGTACTATGGATATTACAGTAATTTGTTTGTCAGGCATACAAACAAATTAGCCAAAAAGTCTGTTTTCATAAAAAAATGAGCAATTTTGTCAGTATATATTAAACCCTTTTGACGTAAAACTAACAATCAGATATCCAAGTCATATCTTTCTCTTGTGGCCTTAGCTTTAATTTTCTGTAGAGGACAGCCAATGACATGGCTGGTGTGTAGAAAATGTGTCTATTTTATGAGCTGATGATTAAATCATCAAACCTTCCAAACTTCAACTGGGTCTGTTGAGACTGCACAATGTTGGAGAGTCTCTTACCTAAAATATTCATAATTCAGGTTTGTTTGCAAACTTTAAGAACCGAAACGACTGAGGTAGAAGATTCGAATATTTATCCCAAAGGTCGAATAACGTTTATTCCATATAGGACCACAGAGTTGAGCAAAGATTGGATGATCTGGTGGGTGGGGAAAAAAAACAAAAACAAACATGAGGGGTTACGATAGGGTTAGGGAGAAAAACGTAGAAAAGAATACTGCAGTGAAAGGCTACTGTTATCGAGGAGCCATATGGGGCGATGCTGTTATGGGCTTGGCAGCTGCTTGGAGGAGAGATGAGGGAGGCAGAGAGCAGGTGTGCGGGTGTTATTGGTCAGGACCTGATGCCTCCCCGAACAGAACCGCTGAGCCAAACAAACTGGCTCCGTGCAGCGACACTTCTTTCCTTCTCATTTATCCTGTTTTATTTACTCACAGCTAATTTCAGATCCGCTCGTTGACGTGAGAAAGTGCACTGCCCAGGACAGACATCAAGCTGGCCCACAGAGCCCGGGGTAAAAAGTGTGTGAACTGGGTATATGTCGCTTTTCATATTCTGGATATAAACGGAAAGTGAAAACGGACAGAATAATGTGAAAATTGCTGTGAAATATTGCCTAAATGGTAATAAACAGTCGAACGCTGGTCACCCGGGGCGGTTAGGGATTACAATTGGATTACTGAAATTTGCCATTACTTAAGAAATCCTTTATGAAACGATATAACTTCCTATTTAAGTTGTTAAAACAACAAACACACATTAATATACATTAAGTCGCAAACAATAAAACCCACATTACCACTATTGTTGCAAATCGCCACCAATGAAAACAGACTAGCTAGGTCGGCTACATCGGTAAACCCTTAGTATGTCAAACTGAGCATTGAACAAATGTTTCCCAGGCTTGATTGTTATGAAAAATTATGAAAATGCTGAAATAAAAACGGATGCGTTCCACAGAATCTTTATTCTACTTACAGTTAACGGGTACATTAAACAAAATCAGCTAAGATGAGACACTTAATGCTGCCAAAAGGTTGCGGAAATAACTCTATAATGTCCTTTTTGTATTCACAGACAACCATTCTTGTAATTTATACAGTTAAAACGTCTTTTGCCATATCAATCCAAGACTGATAAAATGCTCGCATAAATTTCACTTTAAATTTAATAGTGACTGAAGAGACATAAAACAGACTTAGCTTAAACTTTTTTTACTGCTATCAGCAAATAAACACATTTTTAGCTCTGGGTAAATCTATCGCAGCAAGGTTTAGATTAGCATTTAGATCATGACACTCTAAAAGTGAGAAATCTATTTTTGGTTTGCAAAAAGAAAAAGAAAAAAGTGAATTATTTAATAGTTGGCTCCAATTCAGAACAAGAAAGGTCCCGGTTTTAAATCCTGAACAACGTACCTTCTGTCTGCATGGGGCTTGCATTTTCTGCACATGCATGCAAGATTTCTCTCCAGATTCTCTTACAATCCAAAAACACACTTGGTTTGTTTATTATGCAGCAAGATATTAAGAACCTCTGTAAGACTGTGAATCCTATACGTCTGCCCCTAGGGACTGAAGTATGGGTACTAGGTTGTTGATATTTGCCCCCACGAGAGGGCATTTATTAGAGAGTATCTCATGGATTTGGGAAAGGAGAGGATTTACTATCCTCCCGTTACTGCTCATGTCAACCACAACAGGCAGTTGCGTTAAAAGGTTTATCCAGGATTCACCAACGGAAACACAATGACTTGTGATCATCATTGAGAAGTTGGAATGGGGCTGTTGTGTTGTGCATGCGAACCAATCTCTAATGCCCAAGCGAGGCCCCCTCAATGAATTATTAATAAATTGCCCTCATGTCTTCTTTCTACAGGCATCGACCATTCAAACCAGTGATAAAAAGACGAGTTAGTGGCAGAAAACCTGTTTGCCATTGACAGAGAACACTTGACAAGGTTATTGTGGGGGTTGCTCAAACCCTCATGCTGCTGCTAATCTCCAAAATCAATTTCGTTAACAAATGTTGGGAAACATACAGCCTTTCCAAATGTATAAGCATTATCTCACCAAGAAATAACTGATCTAATCCAAATGTTCTTTTTTATGTAGAGTCTATGAAGAAATTTGGATTTACCCAAAAACCTTCAGTTTTTTGTCTAACATATAAACTAGCTCCTCTGTACAATCACGTGATAAACATTTACACTTCAATCTGCCATTGATATTCTCCACCTTGACTTCTGAAAACACAGTTAGATATTAGTCCTGGTGCTTTTGTTCACTCAAAATCACAACACAAATGTATACAAAGAAAGCCAGGGCAACACGCTGTGAAGCCTTTTCTATTTACCCCTTAAGCTCGGATCGATAACTCATAAACAAAATGTCCCTTTCTGTCTGCAGAAAATAGAGGACCTACAACGTAATTCTCTATAAAATTGAGTTGTTCACTGAGCGAATGGAATAATATTGGGGGAAATTAAGCAACCAGGCATGAGGTGGGTGCTGAGACGGAAAAAAAAGAAACATCAGTGATATAATTTTTGTTTAAATATGTGTTACTTTCCTCAGATATATGGACCAATAACTATTTGATATCAGTTTTAACAATACAGAACATTTCAAATTAGATAAATAACAAAATAAGAGAAAGAACTACAAAAGTATAGATTTGGTAGAAAACTTAGAGAGTCAAGTAAAACAACTGCCTCGCCCTCTGGATACCTCGCAATCTCTGACATTCTGGACATTGACCTTGATTTTGATCACACCTGAGGCCTGGACTTGTCTGTATCTGTTCTGCTTCTGCTTTCTTGCATTTTGCTTTTTACATTTTTGAATTTTTTGATTTTTTAATAAAATCCTTGTTTGAATTATCTGAGCAGTGTCGCTTGAAAGTCTGGGTCAAGGATCTCGATTGCATTGAGATGATGAGGGGTGGATTTCAACAAGCTAGACCTGCAAGACAACCCTGAAACATCTGACAGCTGAAAGTGAGTATCGGGACACAATTTCTTATTAGCCGGAGGGTTAATTAAAGCAATATTTTTATAACTTTTGTGTTTATAAGTGGACTTACAGATTGTTAAATAACACCTCAGTCATGGCCCGAGGGGTCCGTATTGGTTTAACCTGCACTAGCACTAAGCAACTTTGAGGAGGGTGGCAGTAACCTTACCACACAAAACAACTACAAATGTGCTGACTGCTTTACGGCATACGTCACTTCCCCCGTTTCCTATTTTGAACATCATCAGAAAAATCTAGTACCTCTGTGTTTCCAACGATTGGTGGAATCTAAGTCAGCTGTTCGAGCTGATCTTTTACATTCGTTTAAGAATTTCTGAAAACCTTCTCCGTAGTGTTTCAAATCTGTTCCGATGCTTATTGCACATCATCAGTGAAAGTTTGCGAGTTGCTTATTGAAACTGAGCAATACAGTAGATGCAGCAATTTGATTTGGTCCAAGTCGATATTTCTGTTGCTCAATGGGTCGGGGAGCATCTGTCCTTGTTCAATCCATCCCTCCATCCCAGCCGAAAGCTCATTTACAGCCTCCGAGTCGATCTGTCTCTTTTTGTTTGCCGTCCTTGGCTTCTCTCTCTGACTCACTTTCTGCTCAGCTCCCTCCCTCTTTTTTTATTTTTTTCTTCTTCCTTTATCTAATCCCTCTCCACATGCACTGCCACTGCACTGGCTCAAGCGTTCTCATCGAGGGGTAAAAAAAAGTAAAGAAGAAAGAACCAACAACGGAGATAAGCAACGACGCAAAAAAAAAAGACCTGCAGAAAAATTAAAACGAACGACCCAGTTGGTGGTGAGAGGAAGGAGATAGAGTGGGCAAACACAGAAGGCTGAATGAGAGGGGACAGAGGGAGGCTGCGTCACGGCTCCGATCAGATATGATGGCAAAACACGAAGAGGGGGAAGAGAAGCGGACCGTCCGATAAGATGTGGAGAGCCGTAAAGAGGCAGAGGTCTATTAAAAGTGCAGCGTTGGGGCGTACGTGGTCGCGTTGGTGATTTAAATGAATGGTTTCTGTGTGACAGTGGTTCCCTCCACTTTGATTTCTTTTTTTCTTTTTTTTTTACCCTCAGCAGTTATTTGATGTGTGCACATCCATGAGTCAGTGTTTATTTATCTGTGTAGAGGGTGCGCTGATGAGTCAATACTGTTAGTGGAATATTTAGCTTCTCTGTTTGACTGTTTCTTTTTTCTTTTATGGTTTGAACATCCAACCATCAAATATCACAGAGGAGAAGATGGAGGGAGAGAGTCATGAAGGGGCTGCAGAGGAACATGGTTTCCAGAGAGCTGATCGCAGCTCTGAACTTATTTAATCCTGCAGTGCTGACTTCGGTCAAAGGAATAAAATCTACTGCGGCAAAAAAAAAGGGGTTTTTTGTACTGCTTGAGTACTTATTTTCAAACAAATTGTTTTTCTTCAGACCTTAAAACCTACAATTCTGTATTTGCTGGATGTACAGTCCTGAGCAAATCAGCAGTAAATCTTTTTTCCACAGTGCTACCGCCGGTGCCTTGTTGAAGCATTCATACCCGTCAAACCTTTCCACATTCTGTCACGTTCCAATGGGATCAATGTATTTTCCTGAGATTTTGTGTGATAGAACACCACGAACTATTGGATTTTGTTGCCTTCTTTCTCAAGAAGAGAGAAAACAAGCTTATCATTTTATTTTACTTTAGTATTTTAGCCTCTACCATCTTTGAAAATCTGAAAACTGCAACTCTTTACCTGTCCTTTATTGTGGATTAGCTCAAGGCCAAATCCGTCTGGTCAGCCTGTCCTCCAAATCAAAATATGCAATGAGTCAGAAAATGAATGTCTGAAAAAGCAACATATATGGTTGTTTTTTTTTTGTCTGCCTAAACAGCGCCTCTACAGGTCTTAGCCTGCTTTCCTAAACCTAAAGTCATTTTTAACTTTACATCTAATCTTGTGTCTTGTCCTAACCCTTAGGACTCTCCTTTTACACGGCCAACCCTAAGTCCTTCTGGTGCACGAGTAAAAAAACAAAAGACCATATAGGACGTTTATAGACAAAAAAAACGACCATGGTCGACATTTTTTCCAGAGACATTCATTTTCGGACTCATTGCACGTTTTGATTTGGAGGATGTGTTGGTCTGGTTGGAGTGTTTGTGAACATTACCAGTCTGGCCGCAGATTTCGACCTCAACTCCTGGAGTACATACAAGCTTTTATACTGAATTGCATAAAGCCCGGTACAATTAAACGCAAACATCAGCCATAGCTAACAATTTAACAAATATCCTGTTCCTTTAGCGTCTCAGGACCCAACACTTACATATTTGGGACCTAAGTAAGTCATTCAATTTTTGACCTGCTTGTATGTTTAGCGTATTACATGATTTTTTTTTTTGTCTGCTTTAATCTATATACTGGGATGTTGTCTTGTTGATGGTGAATACATTTTTTGTCTCCTGTGGTAAAAATTGCTTCCTGGGGATACTAAAGATGGTTTGAGCTGTATTCTGCTGGAAGGTAAACCATAGCCCCAGTCTCAAGTTTTATTTCCATTATTCCAAGATTGCCCTGTGTTTAGTTTCAACAGTGTTCAGCTTTCCTACCAGAAACAGAATGGTTCCATTATGTTTCATCATAGGAAAGATATATCTTGGGTGGTTGGCATTTACTTAGCTGCTCTAGATTTTATTCAGAGGAATTAAGGCAAATATATGAACCAGGCATTATTTTAATCATCTTCCTCCTGTTTTTTATTGATTATAAAAAAAATACAATAAAAAATTAAGTTTGACATTGGTAGTATAACAAAAAACTTAAGGTGATGGCAATTTTATCAGGGCGTTTTATCTGTAAAATGAAGCTACATCATCTTTGCGGGAACTCTGTTATAGCTGGTTCTTTTGAAGTACTTATGTTCATACTGTTGCACAGAAAGCTTGATGACCGAAAAGAACAAAACAAGATGCAGTGCCGCCAGACTTTCCACCTAGATCCTCTATTATTTACGCTACATAAACAACATCCACCACAGACCCCTGATACCAATTTCTATGCAAATTAAACAACACCAATAAGTGAACACGCAGTACATTTCGTTTACAACCCCCATAGAACCTTTTGCTGTTCTCGTGCATTAGGAATAGTTCACGTACGTATTACAAGGTTTTAAAACTCTGCTGTAAATGTATTTAATGACATCCTCCTGTGCTGGAGGGATCCGACATGTCTTCAGCTGAATTGGACCTAATGCAGCTGTTGCTGCACATTGACTGATCATTGACTGACAGAAAACTACTTTGCTACTGTTTCTTAAAAAAGGAGGTAAACACTGTTATTTTTAGGAACCACTTCCTGTCTTGAAATCCATGGTAAAGGCAATTTAGACAGATGGGGTCACAAGTAGATCCAGATAAATAGTCAATTATCTAAACTATTTAAATCAGTCATGTCAAGAGAAAAGAATTCATCTTCTTTTTAGCTCATTTTTAGTCAGACTATTATTTGGCTTAATTGGCTAAACCTTATATCAAGTTAAAACTTGCTGATAAAAATACAACCATTGAATCATAAAAGGTTATAAGTTTCTGAGTCCAACTTTGATCAAATCTAGTAATACTTACAGTTTTATACATTCGTAAAACCAGTTTACCGCAGAGGCAGTACGACATGTAATCGGTTATTCTTCCCAACCTTAACTTGGTATCAGCCTCGGCTGTCCTCGCCAGTATCTGCCCTTCACTGCCCACTGATGCCCAGCCAAGCCACCCCCTGCCTCCCACCCCCCATTCTCCCTCTCGGGCCCATTCTGCTGATGGCAAGGCCGGCTAATATCTGCTTATCTGGCTCCCACACCATGCTCTGACAAAGGGACTGTGGTTAATAGCTGGCCAGGAAGTGCAGAGTAAGGAAAAATGGAAGCCAAGGCGAATGAGGGGGGGTTTAGGGGTGTCACTTGTCATGAAATAGTGGCATTTTTTACTAGGCTCGTGGCCAGTTTACATAAGTATCTCCCCATGTTTCAAATAAAGAAAACTCCCAAAAGTGGGTATTGTTTTGTTTTGGTGGTCTGTCGAGCAGAATCCACATCTTTTGGGTGTAATTTCTACAGTACGACGGACAAGGCTCTAACATCTAATCATTTAAGAGCCTGCTTCATTAAGCCTTTTAATGTTATTTTAATGTTTTAATGTCTTTTAATGTTAAACGTTATGCCACAATGCAATCAGTGCATGCATGTTTACTATCCCAAACATGTGACGCCTCCACCAGCCTTTCCAGCTGCAATTTCCTGTCTTCTCGTTCTTTAGGAGCTTTTTAGGTTTAACCACTCGATTCCCTGGAGGGCTACTTAACCTGTCAAACCAAACCTCCACCCACCAACCACTCCAGCTCTCCTCGACTGCGTCTCCAAAGCTGCCCGCCGTGGCCGAGGGCTGCTGCAGCAGTCGTTATCATCTTCTCAAGAGAAGGAGAGCTGCCTAATTAATCAGGCCCATTTTGACTCCCAGCCTCCCTGACCCCGTCTCCTCCACCAATCATGAGCTGAACAGGTTTCACCGTGAAGAGGAGAGTAAAGAGGTAAGAGTGTGTTGCTGTTTTTAGCATCTTCATCTTGCATGCAGCGCGTCTCTTCCGCTGGATGCAACTTAGGATTTGTGAGGTCTTGTTCTTGTTTTTAGTACGTGTGCCCCCAAAATGGAGCTCCTCGCTGCATGGGTTTCCGAGCCCTCTGGGGCCTCTTAGCATCTCTCTCTGTGTGTTTCTGCAGCCGGAGTGAAACACAAGAGAGTTTTTTTTTTTTTGTGTGAAAAGGTGGCGAAACAAGTTGCAATTGGACTGCATGTTATCCATCTCAGTTAAGCAAATAAAACGAATTTAAAAAAGCAACGGCTCATTTCCAGATGTATTCATGCCTGCTAGTTAAAACAAAACACAAGATATTCAGAATGGCTGAAGAGAAGGATTTAGTTAAACCGTTGCAATCTGTCATTATTTAGTCTAATTTATGTTCGAACTACACCTATGTTGTTTGTTAGGTCTTTTTTTTTACTGATTGGAACACCACACTACAATTTCTACAACTGCCACATACTGAGTAGTTGTGGACCCAAAGGCAGATGATGGAGACGGCGTTCGAAGAAGAGGAGGATTTATTTCAGAGTAGGATGAGTTGGAACACAGGAACCAGAACAATCACGGAACACGAGTGGATATGGCGAGGCGTGGAGAGAAACAGCTGGCAGAGACATTGGGAACGACAAGAATCAGAGGGCATCAGAACGAAACAAGAACAAGGAACCATGAGAAGCATAACTCGGAGATCGGCACAAGCAGGGAGGGAAAATAATGGGAGAATCGAGCGGTAAGTAGAGTGAAGAACCAGGATTATATACTGGGAGTGGGAGAGGTGGAACAAAGGAAATTACCTAATTGCCAAAATGATTATAGGTGTGTGTGGTTATGGCGAAAGTAGACTAAGACTAAGGGAAAGCGTGAGATGGCACAGGAGCAACAGGAGAACACAGGAAGGAAGAAACAACACAGAACAATAACACTAAGTGAAAAAATAACAAACCATGAGACCATGACAACTACACTAGAATTTGTTTTACTTTAATTCATCCCTTTCTTATTTCAATGAAAGGTTTTGTAAGTTAATATGTGTCCATTTATTTTGGTATTGTAGAGCAGGTGAATATTAGTCAAGTTGTTTGTTAACTGGTGCATTTTTTTTCAAAGAACAGATTTGCTGTCATTTATTTAATAGAAGCAAGTATAGGCTACCTTCAGCTGTTGTTAACATACTTCAGTTGAGGAAAAAAAAAATCATTTTGAGCAGATTGGGGCATGTTCTGACTTTTTAAAGATGATAAAAATAGTAAAAATATTGAGAAGATATGATTTGGTCTTTTCTCTTGTGTAAGCTTTAAACTGATCAGGTGTAGTTTAGAATGCTGCCATACTCTTATGGTATATGGCCAAAATGACCTACTTACATTTTTAAGACCACAACATATTATGCAAACATATTACTTTTCTTTAAGCCTTAAATAGACAGACACAAAAAAGTAACAACACCAGACACCCTGTGTAGTTTCAAATCTAGGCTTAAAACCTTCCTGTTTGATAAACTTTATAGTTAGGAAGAGGTAGAGAAGACAGCCTAATCCGGTTGGGGGAGGAACTCAGTCTTGACAGACGGTTCTCCTTTGCTCTACCTTCTTCATGTCTCACTCTATAGTGTTAAGTTATTTAAGTTTTTCTATAGTTATGCTGCTATAGGCTTAGACTGCTGGAGGACAATCTGACCACTTCTCTCTCTGCTACTTT
>JAVLVB010001152.1:1125250-1149443 GCA_032876305.1 Orestias chungarensis
ATTCCAGAGGAGTGAATGCTGCAAGTCAATGACTCGATGCAATCTGCTGGGGTTCCTTAGATTGGAAACTTTTTCAAATTGATTTGTTAGAATGTATCCTTGATTTTAATTGATTTTTTGTAAAGTGCCTTGAGACGACACCTGTTGTAAATTGGCGCTATATAAATAAACTGATTCTTGATTCTTGATTCTTGAAATAGTAATATTGAATGTTTTACAGTCACTTGCCCAACCCTGCGTATTATATACTGAATCAATCTGAATTTGTCAGGAATCTCCAATTTTTTAAGTATCAAAAGTTGACTCTTTGTTTTTCCTTGAGACTACATATAACTTTCATAGCATTATTCAAAGCTTGCTTGTTGCTAGCTTGTTATGGGCACGGTATGGTTATCACAGAATAATAGGTGATCTAGCCACATAACTTCTGGGTGCAGATAATCAGACAGCTATTCTTATTCTACCCATTGTGCTAAAGTCAGTCCTTGTTGCTTTACAGTGAGTATCCATCGTGTGGCAATGATAGCAACTCACATATGTTTCATACTTTGTACATATAGAAGTAATAGGAAGGATTTTAAGCAGCAATGCTATCTGCAGCCATAAGCTGTGTTAAAAATAAAGGACAAACTGCTGAGTTGAGTTGCAGCCTAAACTACTGAAAAGTTGTGTTGTCCCAACTTATTCTCTCCCTTCTTTACATGACACGCTGCAGTGTCTTCTGTCCAACTCCGAGCCACCTCATTAAACTGCTTTAGCACCTCTGGACTTGACAGCAGGGAAAACCAGTTGGAGCTACCTGCCGTTTCACTACACTGACATCAGAATGCTCGTATCTGCTGCAGCTCTCTCCAAAAGATCATTATAAAACACAGCAGTGCAGTAATTTAAGGAAAAAAAACTGAATCTATTCCACTTTAGCATAACAGGGAAACACTTTAGTAACAAATCCTTTCCTTTTTGGACTTTCAAAATCCATACAAAGTTGTTGTTACTTTTTTGTTTGAAATAAATAGAGAATCTTACACGGATTTTAATGAAAACATGCAAAACATCTGGAAAGTGATTATTATTTCATTGTAGAAAAATCCAATCTTTTATTGAAAAACAAAGTTATCTTGGCTAAAAAAAAATTTAACAATGGAAGTTTCTACAACTATTACAAATGATCTACATGCAAGAAAGTTGTCTTCAGACATGCCAGCCAAAAATAAAGACTTATTTGTTGCACTAAATGAAATAAACTATTGGACGTTCTACAAGGTGGGATATTTTTAAACAAATGCTCCATATTGATCTATATTGATGCTGTCAAGTAAAAGACAATTGATAGAAAGTAAACTCACTACTGAAGAGAGTCCTGTACTATTTTAAGTATCAAACTTGTAAAAACAAGTGGCACTTTTGGCAAAAATTTATAATTTATGTATTTAAGCTATGTAATAATGAAAAATAGATGGACAGCTCAATATAGAAATGGTTTAAACATCACAAAGTGAGAACTCTACTAAGGTCATCTTAAGGTAGGAACTAAATGTTGTAAATTATACACTAAAATCAACTGCTCAGCTGTCTGGTCCTTTATTCTTTTTACTTTTGTACACAATAAATGGAAATTATTATTTGGAGGTATCTATTAGCCAAGCAAACAGATGACACATGTCCAGACCTCCTGCCTGTTGTTCTCGAATAAACCAGCACATGAGGCACGATCAGCAACATGGCATACTTAAAATCTTTTTATCTGATTATTATCCTTCAACCTCTGTTCTAAAATAATTAATTAGAGTTCATATTTATACATAAACAGAAATTAAATCTTTATTTTTATATACTTAAATCAGAAATTGGATTTGGTGTTAAACCTTTCAAAGTTGAGCACAGAAAAGGAATGCATAAAAACAGTGGAATCATAAAGAATGCTGTTTTAATAAAATTCATTTAAAAAAACCATTAATTTTAAAATGATATCCTTTACTGTGCTTGACAATAATAAAATAGTTGTTTAATGTGTGTTGAATCCCAAAATGTACTAATTTCCTGTCAAAGATGTGATGTTTGATATTGGTATTGCACCTTCAAAATGTCAAAGAAAGCACAGTTCAGCGCTCAAACTAGGTTGAGTATAATTGTTTTGAGTCTTTAGTTACTTATTTTTTAACATTCCCCGCCTCACGAAACATCACTGACATTTAGTCTTGTTTGAATTTTTCCCATGTTCTTCAAATACTCTGCTCACCAGCTGCTCCAAGCTCTTTGATTCCTAAGAATATCATCAGACAAACAGCTGTAACGCTGTCTCATCTGACCTTGTTGCTGCATTTATACAAACCACATTTGCATACATCTACAGAAAAAGCTTCAAAGTGGTAGATTTGTGGAAGATCTGTCATTCGGTCCCACTTAAAACCAAGGACAATATCAGAATAAGCTGATCAATACACAGTTTATAAGCAAAAGAAGCTACCCTTCTGACACACACAAAAACGTTTTTTCTGAAGTACATTTTATGGTACCATTTGTAAATATCTATTCATCTGCTACCTTTTGAAAAATGAAAATTGTACTTACAATTTTTTTTTACTTTTTTGTAAACCAGCTCAGTTTTTACACCTAAGCCATCCACGTTTACTATTATGTGACCAATATCAATCAACTTTACACCATTAGCATTCAGAGACTTCAGTTTCCAACAGGTGTGAAATTATCATCCATCATAGCTATTATTATAGCTAACTTTATCAGTTTCAAGCTACTTAAACAAAATGTATTTGAATGCATGGTCAAAATACATCATCTCTATGTGCAAAATTCCCTGAATTGAGCATTAACTCAACCAATCGAACCTACACCAAACACAAATACACTCTGAGGGGCAATAAGTATATATTTTGTAATACTTAAAGTCTCTCTGAGTCTTTCAGAAAGATAACGACCATAACCATACCTCTATGTCAACTTTTCAGGGATGTATGGATCAGGGTACTGGAAGACCCACATAGAGCCCAGATCTCAACGTCATTGAAAATCTGTTTATGCTCAAAGACAATATTATCTAAATGAGCAAAATGGGCACATCCAGGATGGTTTTGCTTTTCGGTGGGTTCGTTTTCTGTAGTCAGTCTTAGTTGTTTAATTAAATGTAGTTTTAGTATCATTCCTGTTTAATTATGCCATTGTGCATTTCTATACTGTTTGTTATATTCCACATGTTCAGTTATTGGTGTTCTGTGTCATTCCTCCCTTGTGGCAATCACCCTCTTCTGATGTCTCCAAACTGCTCTCTGTCTCTCAGCCTGAATCCTATTATCACTCACAGGTGCACCCGTTCTGTTATCAGTTCATCTCATTTATCCCCCTACTCACCCTACCTGTATATAAACCCAGTTCATCCAATCAATTTTTTATTGTCCTTCACAATTCACTTTGTTCCTCGTATTCGTGGTCCAGTAAGATTCTCTTCAGTTCAAAAAACCGCCACTATGTGATTTCTATTGTCCTGTCTGCATTTTGGTCCAATCCCTGCTCAATCGATGTCACAAAAAGGATTTCCCATGTATGAATGGGCTGAATTATCTGAAGAGATATGTACCAACCTAGAAAAGAGCTACAGAGAGACACTGTTTTGAAATTGCAAGCCAGAAAATCCCTACTGTTGACCGTTAAATGTCAAACATCAAACTTTATGGAGATTTTGGCTTTGTTTTATGGGAAGCAATAGAAGTATGAAAAGGTTTTATTTAAGTTATTTCCATGAGGTTTTGTGTGATTAAGGTCAGGGGGGATAATAATTCTGACCTCAACTCTAAACTAACCCCAATCAAATGTGCATTTCTAAAACATGCTGACATGTCAGGTAGTTTGTTCAGTCTATTGATTTAGATGTGATGGAGCGAGAATTAATCTAAAGGTTACAGGACTGTGGATGTTGAGTAGCAGATCGCTGGTTTATCACATAAAATCCTAATAAAAACACCAAGGTTGTGTTAACAACATGGTAATGTTGATGTCTACTCTTCCACTGTACAACTGTTCAAGCTGTATTTTCACTCCCATCTGCTGTAGTTCCCCAAAATCCAAAGCTTACTTGAAGTCTTCATAAGTATAGTAACTGATTTCTGTTTCAAATTGGACATTTTAGTATGGTTATTGTTGAAACCAGAAAGTGGTTTAACCCTTAAACACAGGTAAGATTTAATTGTGTTTTCAAGAACTGTTACTTTGGAAGATTGCCAAGAGTTTTTCCCTCAACAACATGCAATTTGCAATTAAATTACACATTTAAACACAAGAATGAAAAACGTTTGCGTTCAGTGAGGACAGGAACTCGTTATGCTTGATATCCACAGAGATTTAAACAAGTGTGTTTGTATGTGTGCTCACTTGTTTATGGTGGCTTTTCAGGGCTTTTTCTGGTTTTGAAGAACAACGGGCCTTATGGGAACCAAAACCCTTCATTTTTTTATGTTAAGCTTAAATATATTTAACTGGGTAATGCTTATGCACTGTATACTGGTAAACAACAAGCCAACTCAGGATGAGAAAGAAACCCAATTAAATCAATAAAAGCTTTAGCACCTATAACCCCAATGTGTGTGTGTATGTGTGTGTGTGTACCGTCGGTGGATCAATTCCTGGGGAACAAAAGTAGACAGAATAATAACTTCGGTTTATGTCAGTCTTCCTCTCTATCTTCTTATCTGACTGCAATATCTTCCTTCTTCATCACTGAATTACTGCCATTAGGGTACATGCACGTACTCAAAGTTGTAAGTATTTCCAAATAAATTTTCACTGGAATACTTTATTAAGGACGGCAAAACAATCCTCACTCTTCCCTTTGCATCAAACTCTACATCAAACATATTAATTCTTTCAGTCCTCCTGTGAATATAATCCAGAGATAACTCATCTGGGCCGACCAAAAATCCCACACATTTCCTCTTTACTTCGTCTTTTCTTCATTTTACATATATCTCTTGTTGAGGAAAAGTCCTTTCAAGTGACCTTTTCTACTCTTGCTCAACCCTCTAGTAGCTTGAATGGTCCTTTCTTCGATACATCTTTCATGGTTTTGTTCCCTAATGCACTCTATCTCTTTCACAGCCACAATATCAAATCTGCATCACTGGCTTCTATCTGGTATCCCAGCCTCTTTTCCAGCCCTTGTAAATTCCTGCTGTTGCTGCTTCATACTCCTTTTCTATTCCTTTCCATGGAACAGAGTTCAGTATCTCATTTTATCTGTACTCTTTCAACCCTGCCTTTTATTTGCCCTCACTTTTATCTCCATCTATTTCCCCTTACTCTATCATTTTCACATCAGCTCTCCCATTTTTCCCATTCACTTGGATTTAAAAGGATCAAACATTGACCATTTCCTATATCCCTCATATTTCCTCCCTTTCGCTCACTCCCCGAGGTGCGTGTGCTGAGTGGTAACGCCCAGGTTTTACTAATATTAATCTGTAACGTCAGCAGCTGCACGCCGCTTCCTGAAAGCTACCCTGACCATAAGTGTAAGGTTTTAATGCTGCTATGCATTAACGCCAATGTATGCATGTTAGTCAAATGTCAGGCCCGATCCAGATCTCTCCTCTGTTCTGTCAGCTGGCAGGGAAAGGTCCTGCTTTTGGATAAACATGCAGTCAATCCAATGATTCGCCCTGTTGAAAACTTAAACAGTGGCTTGCAAAAGTGTTGATGTATTGTTTATATTTTTTTGCATTACCTATTAAAATAAATTTTTTATTAATGATTGGGAAATTTTAGAAAACTAACCCTGCTTTAAACTTCACCATAACCGTGTACCTGACCTGCCTGTTTCTTGTCCATTATGATGTTTTTCATTGACTAAAGCCCCATTCGCACGGGATTAGTATTACCTAGCGACCACTGATCATTTGTAAATTACCTCCCGACCTCTGTGTTAGTTGTGCATTCGCACAGGATAAGCAAAGTCTGGAATTTACTCGAACTTACAGACATTAAGAGCAGGTGTTACGTAAAACGCGTTTCCCCATCATATAGGGTGTCCTCTACATCTCTGTGCGGCGCAAGCGGCAAACTTTGCCCGTGCTGGTGCCGAGCTCGTAACCGAAGTAACGCTTGTTAAAAACTGCCGTGACATCGTCTCCACATGCTGTGCATCCGTCATACAAAGGAACTTTTCAAGTATAACTGGAAACCAGATCGCTGTCAACAAGGCTCACATTTTAGGAAGGCTCAAAGCTAATTAATATAGCTAATAACCCTTGAGAGTATTATCAAAAATCTTGCTTACTGCATGCTACTAAACGTATCATCCATATTGTTGTCATGCAAAATTGAGCCCCTTTGGTAGCTCTCTTTCTGCAGATGGGTCTCCAGATATTTTGTCAAGAGACACTTAATTTCTGACTTAAAATGCTTTCAAAACTGACGCTTGTAATTTAGACCGCAATCTCCTTCACTCAACCAGCAATGACTAGAAAAAGCTGCGCAATAAAAAAAACAAACAATCACTGAGATGCAGATTTGCACAGGACCAGTGTTATCGTGGGAGGTCTGTGTTTGCCCAAATATAGTAGATAATTTAATTATTACAAATCACAGACATTGTGCATCCGGACTTATTACATGATGATCAGAGGTACTAATCCCATGTGAATCGGGTTTAAGAAAACTTTTGAGCTATTCACAGAACAGATTCATATTGAGTTTTCATGCGGCGTCTCATTATTGCTTGAAGGTCTCGAAGATTTCGTTCTTTTACCTCAGGAATGTCGGCAAAATTAGAAATATTCTGCCTGGGACTGATGCCAAAAAACTAGTCTATGAAATTGTTACTTGAAGGACTTTACTATTATAAATGTCCACAAAATGCACTTAAAAGCCTTTGACTGGTAATAGAAATGCTGCAGCAAGAATTCTGATGAAAGTGGTTCCTAGAATCTCTAAAGGTAAAATATGAGGTAAATCCTTTAGTCATGAGGCTCCTCTCCTGTTGAACCAGCATCCAACTCTAGTCTGTGAAGCAGACACCCTCTCCAGTTTAAAGTCAAGGCTTAAAACGTTCCTTTTTGATAAAGTTTATGGTGGGGATGAGGTAGAGAACCTTAGGGAAGAATTCAATATAGAAAGTGGGTTCTCCTCTGCTCTACCTTCTTCATGTCTCACTCTACAGGGTTAGATTTAAGCTATTTATACAGCTATTTTACTACAGGCTTGGGCTGCTTGAGGAAAATCTAATGACTATTGTTCACTCTGCATCTTTCTTGTTCTATCCAATTTGTTTTTGTTTTTTTCGATCATCAGCTTTGTTTTCTCTGTTTTTCCCTCACTAGAAGCTGCACCGGTTTTGGTGTTCTGTTAGGCCTGACACCTTCAATTAAATGGGATTGTGTAGACCGTGGTCCAAAGCTTTCCTTTTCCTGCTTCTAATTTTATGTTTCTGTGCACCTTCATCAGTTCTTCCGCATTTCTAAATCCCACAGTTGCTCATGGCTGATGGACAATTGTACTGAGCCAGGTTCTCGGTCTGCTGGAGGTTCTATCCTGTTAAATAGGAATTTTTTCACTCCACTGTCGCTACATGCATGCTCAGTATGCATGCTGTGTTTCCTTAGTTAGAGAGTTAATCTAAATCAGATTTCTAAATAAACTTGATGTGGTGCTAGATAAATAGGATTAATTAAAATGTGTCATTACTGTACAAAATTATTTGTTTTGTAATGTGCTTTGAGATGACGTGTTAAAGCAGTGTATATTTTTTATTAAAACCACCATTGTGCATGACTTTGTGTTGGTTTTTCATATCCAATACCAATAAATAAACTACTAAATTTAGTGAGAAAAAAGCTTTCAAGGTTCTGGAAATATGCAGTCTATGCAGTGTTTTTCATTCTTCCCAAAGGAGCAGAAAATCTGAATACTGTATGGAAAAGAGCAGCAGAGCACATGAAAAACTCATACATCCGTCCTGAATCCCCAGGTATAAGAGATTCCTTTCACTGAGCATGTATGCATATAAAATCAAATTATCTACAACTTTGGATTGGCAATTTATCAGCAAATGTGGTTCCAACACGTTAGAAACAGTAATTCTCTAATAGACCCGTTCACTCTATCCTGCCGGAGCAGAAATATCTGTGCACCTGACTTGATTGGACAACAAAAATGCAATCTCTTTGCAACACCTGCTTTGGGTCTGTTACATAACTGCCACTAGAGACCACATAGAGTAGCAGAGCAAAAAAGGTTGGATAAAGGATAAAGCAGAAGTTATAAAGCTTGTGAGAGTGAATACAGGAAAATATATTATCCCATAATCCCTACCGTCAATATACTGAATATATTGCTGCTTATAATAAAGCTAATGCCTGTTAAAAGTCTTATCAAGCTCTTCCGATTTTTGCAACTTTAACTTTAAAGTAGTTTGAATCAGAACCAAACGGCTAAAACATTAAGATGTAAGTAGAAAGAGATCAATCTTACAATTGATAAGCAACAGTTATTAAGACATTTTAGAAGATTACAGACCAACAGCAGCAGCGATTACGAAACCCCTGGTTGGAACAGATGTAGTGGCATCAATGTACGCCGTGGAGAAATGGGGTTGTGATGATTGGCTAAAGGGGGATTTTTAAAAAGGGTAGGAGCTTCTTAAAAAGATAGAGGTGAGAAATACCCAAAGTCATGTTTTCTTTAAGTAGTTTTTTATATGCACAGCATTTTCATAGAAACTAAAGTTACGCTTTTTATTTTTATAAAGTTACGTGATTGGGCTAAATAAAATTTATAAATAAATATGTCCGGATAATAGCCCCCTTTGAGCCTTGGTTTCTATTCGAGGTTGTTGTGTTGATAAATCCAGGTTTGGTTGTTCAGGACTGCGGGAGGGTCTGAGCGCAGTGGTTGAGCAAATTATTAACAAGCTTAAAAAGTGTTGTTGTGGTCTTGTGGCGGTCGGATATGGCGCTAAATCTACTGGGTAATGGTGACGTACGCATACGCATGGAGCGACGTAATGACGTAGCTTTCCGGCCAGCACCAGTGCGTGGAAAAACAAACGGTTCTTTGTCGGTTCCCACTTGGAACCAGCCGCGAACCGAGTCTAGTACCAGCACGAAACCAGCCCTTGGTGGAAAAGGGGTATATAAAAATTAACCAAGCTAAAAAAAAATTTAAAATCCGTCTTAAAAACAATACTCTCTAAAGTGGTAAAGAAAAATTTTAGCACAATAACAGCTTGTTTTCATCCTGGAGCATGTTTATTTCTGTCTATTTCTGTCATAATCCTGACAGCCAGACTGGTTTAACATTCATATCTGCACTCAGTCTTATTGACCACACCCAATCTAGTGATACTCATTGTTTGCACCTGATTCTCTGCCTATATAACCTGCTGGTTTTCCCCAGTGTAGCTGCCAGAGTATTGAAAAACGGTTGTTAGTAGATGTCCAACATTTCATGTCCTGTATTTCATGTGTTTTTTTGTTGGTTTTTTACCTTAAATAAGTTTATGTTTTCTGGATTTCCCTGTCTTGCCTCGCCCTCTGGATACCTTGAAATCTCTGATATTCTGGACATTGACCTTGTTTCTGTTTTTGGATTTGATCATGCCTAACCCCTGAACCTCTTCTTCTTTTGCGTTAACGACCCTGTTCTTTTGTTGACGGTCCATGAGTTTTCCTAAGCCCCTGTTTTTTGTATTTTTTGGACTTTGGATTTTTGGAAAAATCCATATTTGATTTATCTGCGCTGTGTCGGTTTGAAATTCTGTGTCCTTCTGACATGCATTGGTGCGTAACTATTTCAGCTCCTGATGCTTCAAGGTGCTTAGTGCTGAGTAAAATGTAAAACTTATCAAGCATGTCTAATTTAATAAACAACACTTACTCCATTTCCAATACATTGGGCTTTACGTACTCTCCGTCATCCTCAATAAACACTATTGGAGTAACTACTTGTGACCATTATTCATTTTCTTGTAACACATCAATCACTTAATGATTAAATCTTAAATACCGTTCTTGATCCAGTAAGGAGATCTGTGTTGATGCAGAGTGAGAAGCATGGATTACAGAGTTGGATTGGCCTGTGTTGCCTGCTGGCTAGACCTGAACAGCATAATGAGAGGGTTGATTCAAAAAATAAATCAGTGTGGCAGATGTAGATGGTAGAGAGAAAAGAGAGTAAGCACTTATGACACCTTACAATAACTCAGCTCATAACATGACTAGAATGACTGAAGAACAAGTGGATAGTTATTTCTTCTACAGCCAATCACTCTGACCTCCTGACCTCTACCTGGGAATTTGTAGATGTATCTACATGACACGTACAGAAAGGTAAAACTCATTGGTAATGACTTTTACCATTTAACTTGTTGAACTAGATGTACCTATAAAATGTTGTTGCTTTACAAGCTACTAATTGAGCTTGGATATTTAGTCTGCAACCTGCTGCTCCAAACCCACATTGGCTACAGCCAAATTTCAAAAGCTTTTAATCGTAAAGGCAAGAAAAAGGGTTTATAAAAGTAATTTTGCATGTTTCCATGTAGTTTCTGCATAGATTGTTGACAACAGAAAATTTACCAATGGTACAAAGATTTTTATTTTGTAATTTGTGCTTTTAATGTTAAACTGAGGTACCTGTCTTTAGCATACATTTTTAAAAATGTATCCTTATTTGCAGGTCCAGACAAATTTTTTTTTTTTACACAGATCTGACTTGTTTAATTTTTTTGTATTTTTCAACGTAGGAAAAAGTGGCTTTCTGAATTGAACAAGCTTTCAGACATTTGTTCAAGATTGCATTAAATTTGAGTTAGTTGAGTTTTTTTGTTTTTTTTTAGTTTAACCTAAATAGCAGTTGTATCACAGGGGAATAATATTTAGGGCAATAATGAGTGGGAAAGCACATCGCATACCACAGTGAACTGAGAGCATAAACTCTACAGACGCGTCAGAAACGAGAGAACGACAGATATATAGGAGCGCAATGAAAAAAAAGCTCTCAGCCTGTTCTGATGCTTGGTACTTACAGCTCAGGTTGTCACGCTGGCGTCAGCTGAAAAGAGCTTTATGACGACGGTTGACAGCGAGGCATAATTTACCACCACTTCACTGCTTCCAGGTTGAGGATAATGATGGGGATTAAAGAGTAGTGCGTGTAAGGTGGTGGGTGTTTGGAAAAATCAGATGTCACAAAATCAGTTTCAGGAATGCCAGTCTTTAAAGCTCCGTATATGTTCATCAAAGTTTGTCTACTTATAAATTATGCATCTATCGTAAAAAAATGAAGGGAGCTGTTGCTGCATTGTTAAGGTAGGGCTTATTTTGGGCAGCTGGTAATTTTAATGTCAGCCTCAAGAGTTCAGACGCTTCTTGGAGCTTCGTTCTTACAACTATAAACTTTCTGCATCTAAAAATGTTTAAAACATGCAGCAAACCCTATGAAAACCATTATTTACTCAACTATTTAATCCGCTTAACCTTATATTAACTTGCTAGTTGTGATTATATAACATTTTTAATACTAAATATTTTTCTAAACACAACCATAGTCAATGAGAAGCTGAAGTTTCTGTTAAATCTGTCAGTTTCATGTTTAATGTCACAGCTGCCCTACCTTGTTCCTCCAACCAGCCCCATGTCAGACAGCGTGACCTTGATTTGTACAACCCTTTGGGGAGTGTATTTATTTGTGTAAAACCACAATGTCTAACTTGTTCCGTGCTAAGCATCGACTCCAAATCCCTGCGTGTCGTAACCGACCTTGAAGCATGGCTTTGGCCACACTAAATGTAATTGCATTGCAACAGTAGTAGAGATAAAGGCTCACAAAAGGGAAACCGCACTCGCCGGATCGGATCGGTCCCTGAAACATATCTGGCCTTAAGTTGCGTTGAAAAAAAAATAAAAAATTACGGATAAATGTAGCTGAGGCAAATAAAATCAGCATACCTGCGTGACAGGATGAGACAAAAGACCCAGAGGAATATGCAGTCCTGTATGTGCAACACTAGAGCTTCGAACTGCAACGTCAAAAAGTCTCTTCTTGGGGAATGTAAGGCTTTCAAACTCCTCTAGACAATAAAATAAGGGTAAAAACTTCCCTCTCATAAATGCTAATGTGTAAAGCTTACTTCTTTCCCTCTTGTCCTTAAAACGATGAAGTCCATTTCCAATTAAACACACATAAGGAGATGGATAAATGGATGGAAATACAGCCTCCTGAGTTTGAAATCCCCAGGCACAAAATGACAAACAAGTTTTGGGTAGAATCTTTTCCCCAGCCTTGAGCAGTGGCGGGCCACCAAGCAAGCAGAAAGGAATCCATTCATCACACCCCTGGGTATGCCTGACTCTTCTTTGCCCTGCAGGCACGCTGTATCTTTGAATCTTCACAGTATTCAACTCCTTCATATTTGCAGGGTGGGGACATGAGGTACGGTACAAACTGCGGTATTTTTTTAATATTATTTTTTCTACTGTAAGAGCTACGGTTGAAGAGCGAGAAAAGCCTGACCGCCTTCGCCGTGTCAAGGTTATAAGGGAAATGAATCTAGGAGGAAAAAATGGCTCAATAGTTCTGTTATGCCAAACGTACAAAAGATTGCTCCTTGGTTCAGTAATTACTTTTTAACTCATGAAGAAAGAAGCACACATTTCCACATGAACTCATAAAACTAAGTCGGTTTATATATTTCCAAAGCTAAAGTAAAGCCAAGAAAGTTTCTTTGTCTTAACTCAATAGTAGAAACATTCAGTCATCATCTTTATGCGATGTCTTTGGTTTTCTTTCCCAGAAAGGGCACTGCTAGCTTTTTAGCTAGCTTTTTAGCTATTTACAGAGATACCTATTTGTGGAATCTTAGAAAGTACCTCTGAGTTCAGTCCGGACAGGCTGTTCTCCCTGGCTCTACCTCTCTCATGACTTACTCTAATATGATAGTTATCATAAGTTATCTCCACTGTCGCTAAATGCATACTCGGTATAAGATATTGCTCTAACGTCCACAACACAAAGAAAGCTATTGTCTCCAATGCAACGCTCTTCTCTCCATAGAAGCTACACCTGTTCTGGCATTCTGTTAGCTGGAACAGCTTCTTTGAGGAGGACATCGGGTGGTAGTGCTGCCAGCAACCAACCACAACTGATGTTAAAGACGTTTTCTCTGCATCATTTTGAGTCTTCTGTCTCTTCAAACCCCAAGTCGGTTGTGGCAGACGGTTGCATGTACTGATTCAGGTTCTGCTGGAGGTTTCTTCCTGTTAAAGGGGAGTCTTTCCTGTCTACTGTCGCTACATGCATGCTCAGTATGAGGGATTGCTTTAAAGTCAACAACAACACAAGCCATTGTTTCGGTCTGCTGATCCCAGAGGAGTGAATGCTAAAATTCAATGACTCGATGCATCTCTTGGGTTTCCTGAGGTTGAGATAAACTAATGTGTTTATGATGTATCTATGATTTGAATTGATTTTCTTGTAAAGTGGCTCGACACAAAATGTGTTGTACTGTAAATTGGCGGTTTATGAATAAACTGATTCTCAATTCACTGTCTCTGCTGGTCAAGGAGGAGTGAATGCTGAATGTCAATGACTCGATGCAATCTGCCAGGTTTCCTTACTTTGAAAGTCTTTTAAAGTGATTTGGATAATCAACTGAATGTAATGCACTGTTTGATAACTAACATGTCCTTATGATTGGATTCAAATAATTTTTTCTTGAGAAGTGCCTTGAGACGACATTTGTTTTTGAAAATTAAATTAAATCAACAATTCTGTTGCTTAGGTGGCAAACTGACCATTTTTCTTCACTCTGTTAATTTCTTCTTTTACCATACAATCGCCATTAGTTGCTGTCATTTTGAACTGGTAATGTTTTGAGAGAATACCTGGTCTTCTGTTAGTTGTGACACACTCCTAATTATTTTGTTAGACTTGACTGAACTCATTTACATTGTATATATTGTATGCATAATCCAAGCTGAGCTTTAGAGTCTTGGAAAGTAACTTGAGGTAATAATTCTGTTAAAATAAAAATAAATAACATTTATATTTTTGCTTTATTTGTCTGTTATTAATTCCCAGCTTATATAATTTCATAAACAGAAACATTAGTTGTATGCATTCCTTACTCTGAATCAGAAAAAAAACTGTGACATTTACTCATAAGATGATTTCTAATTTGCTTTACAGATTTACATTAGGGTGGGAGATTTATACCGTACCTTGGGTGTGTAGGAAAATTTACTCCACCTACAAGCAGGCAACAATATAAATCACATGCTCTCAGCCGTTTGGTTCAGCATCTCGCCTCAGCACACTTCGAAATGTAGTGAGGGAGGAATCACACTAACAACCATGTTCAATAGAGTCGGCCCTCTATTGTGGAAAACCAGTGATTCATTGCAGCCATTAACTATTTTAAGACACTTTGTTATAAAAAAAAAATCAATGTTCTAAACGTGCAGTGGTAGTAACACAAGCATTACGAAATAACATACAACAAGTTGTTTCAGTGTACAACCGAAATAATAAAACCAACCTTCCTGTTTGAAGGGTACTCTGTTTCATCTAAGGCCTTTTTTCTTACATCTCTATCACCATTACCTTTTCTGTTCATTAGCAACCAAAGAGCTTCACCGCAATTAGCTCCCGCCGGGTTCTGGAGAGACACAACACGGTTCCAGTCCAGTCCACACATTTCTTCAGAGACCTTCAATGGATGAGCAGGAAAGGTTTGATGAAGTGCCGAGCCAGTTTCCTTCCCAAATGACTGGTGATAAATTTGTTGATGACAAGCTAAGAGAAACAGGAAGCACCAAGACCAAGCAGTAAACCCAGCTCTTAGCTATTTGCTTTGGGCTATTCAATAGGCAGCCTTTAGTGTCAGTCAGTAATGTGAGAACAGGCATGCATTACTATGGACTTAACAGATATTGTTTTTTTACACTGAACCTTTTGAAATGTAAAAAATCAATAACCTGAAAACCTTTGTTCATATATTATAAACAATTTACCCACCCACTACACAAAATCAAAATAAATGTTATTTAGGGTTGATATCATTTAAAAAGAGAAAATATCTACACATATCTGACTAACTCCCTTTTTTAATCGATTAACCATGATTTCATGGTGCAGACATCACTTGTGTAATCGCATGCTTCAGCGATGGAGCCACCACAATTGATGGTGAGGCTTCAGTCCTAAGCGCAGATGTTCCAGGTTCAATTTCAGGCCTCTTACAGTTTGCGGTGTTCTTCCACTTGTCTCTGCCCCTGTCTAGCTAAGATTGAATAAAGACAACCTTTTTTAGAAAGAAAACACTTAAAAATGAATAGAAGCTGCCAAAGAACATGATGTAGCCTGAAAGTTTTCAAAAAGCCTCACAAGACGCACAGTCATTGATATCTATCAGTCCAGAAAGGTTTACAACACCACATCTAAGACTTTGGGACTCCAGTAAACCACAACGAAAAGCCCAATCACAAATAGAGACATAGAATTGTAAATCATGTTAAATATTGATATCTGGTGAACCACATTCCTGTTTTCCTATTTCCTCTGTCTCTAATGTGTGCTTCCTATTCTATGATTTTTAGCAACTGGCATGATAAATACAATTTCAGAAGTCTTAAAATACAGCCGATTTGGCATCATGTTGTGGAGACCTATGGCAAACCTTCCCAGGAACAATGAATATTATTTCAAGGGCACATTGAGGACTAATTCAACCCAACAACAGCATCTAAAGAATTACAGGCCTTAGTCGACTTCGTTAAGGTCAAACAGCATGGTGTAGAATTAGGAAAGTGAAGCTGTCCAGCTCTCTTGGGTTATGCAACCATCGGTGTAAAGCTGCCTGCACTGCTGGACCTGCATGCCTCCAGAACCTGGAAGCGTGCAGAGAAAATCATCACCGACCCGTCTCACCCTGGCCGTCACCTGTTTCGGTGCCTTCCATCAGGCCGACGCTTCAGCCACATGAAGACCTGTACGACCAGGCTACAGAGAAGCTTTTTTCCAACTTCTATTATTCTCATGAACAATTGAACAATTTATTTATATATTTTTATAACCTCTATAGTTTTTATACTGCACAAAACTGCACTTTAAAAAATATATAAATTACACATGCTAAATGTTAAAAATGTCTTTACTGTATTTTTTGTGCACTGCAAACATCTGTGTAACCAAAAAACAAATTCCTTGTATGTGTGAGCATACTTGGCCAATAAAGCCTGATTCTGATTCTGATTCTGCAAGGATGACTTTTCAAAACCCGCCAATAAGTCCAGTTCAAAAGTATTAAAACGGAAGAAATGTTTTGATATGTCCTACTGAAAATGTGGACTTTAATCAAAAAGAGGCTGATCATACTCAAAGCTCAATTAGCCCTTCAGTGTGGCTAAATTAAATCAATTCTGGAAATAATAATTTGGTAAATTTTCCAGTTAGTTCCAGTTCTCTTAAAGGTTGGTTGTAAATCAGAACCAATTTCAGCTTAGGGAACAAATAACTTTTGCATACCACTAGATTGGTTGATGATCTGAAACATTTAAGGGGGAGAAAAAGCAACAGAAGAAGAATTCTCCTCAGGGGACAAATACTATCTAGCAGCACAATGGACATCTTTACTAAAGGAAGAATCAAGAAGTTACTTTGAACCAGAGAAAAAAAAACAGTCAAGCTAATGTTGGAAAGACATTCCTGAACCAATGTTTTAGGAATGTCTAGTCAAGTATTTATGGTTAGGTATCAATGGTACAAAACACACAGCTGCAGAGGAAACTCTGTGAGCTCTGCTACCAGGATCTCTGTAGACTCAGCAAAAGTACACACAGCAAAGCCAATGTAGGTAAATGTGGTACAAAAATGGGTTCGAGTGAAGAATGGGGGAAGGCTTATACTTACTGAACAAATACAAGATAGGTAAACAGGAAAGAAAGTCAAGAAACAAAGATAAGAGGCCCTTCTCCATAATAATCTCAAAGCTCTTCCTAATTGGACAAATCTCTAAGTTAAGCGCCCGGCACTTCGCTCTGAAGAACAGGTCAGCCGGAGAGCAAAAGAGGGAAGAGAGCGCAGCGGAAGGAAGAGGGGTGAGGGGAGGTGTGGGGGGGGGGGGGGGTTTCACGGACACAAGGGCCCTGCCATGAAAAGGTTGAACTATGCCAGTGTAATGAATTGAGGGGTTATACACAGACCTGAACCCAAGTCCCTGATCTGTACTCCCCTTTATCCCTCATCCCACACTCTCAAACCATTGCAATCCTGTTACAAATCCGCAAGGAGCTGAGTCAACTCAAATTTTGAAACGTATTCTCGGGCAAGTTACCCTCCTTTTCTGGAGGCTCGGCAGTCTAAAACACTGCATGAAGACGCCTAACAAAAATCAAGTAAAATTGTCATGCATGACCATGTTTATGATCAGGAACCTTGAGGAGCTCAGTATATATCAGTTACTAGAAAGCTCTGAACACTTGAGCTGTTTTCATCTTATAGTAAATTTCGTTCAAGGATGTTTTTTGTTTTGTTTTGTTTTTGTTTTTCAGTTGGGCTTTCCCCCAAAGCTAATTATCATTTCTTTGGTGGTAGACGAATACAGTTTAGGTCCTAAGAAAAAACACAGACATTGCTTTTCAAGCAACAGGCCAAAGCTGTTTCTGGTACTAGCAAAAGGTGTTTTCTTAGGCACGAGTTTTTTTATCCCCAGTCAAAGATAAGTAGGGGCATTTCTTACCTACATATCTATTAGTTATTGCTATATTCCGATAATTTCTCTGACTTTATTTTTGCCGGAAAGAGTTTTCCATTATTTAATCCCATGGTGTAAGGATCTGTAGGTCTCCACTGGTTCCTCTTGTTATTCTGCACATGCTCTGTGTTACGTTCTCATTTTATAGTACCTTTCTGTTTTCATCTGTAAAAGTCTCATCATTCTAAACTCTTGTCTTCATTTTGGTCCAGCTTTAGACTCACATATAACATGACACCTTTTATTTAATCAGAGTCGTTAGCCTCTTTGTGTCTTGAAATTAGACACATCAAAACGAATCAAAATAAGGATCTCAAGGCTCTTTATTCATAATTAATGCAGGTAAAATCAGCCTCATTAAAAATCCTTAGATCAGTTTTTAAAACCTTCGAGCTGAATTCTTGAGTCGGACTCTTGCTTTTGTTTTTCACACTTTCTGAAAATTATATGACTCTTTCAATTACTAGAGGAAAAAATATGTTGAAGTCATACACAAGCATTGATAAATTCACAGATTACCCCCATCCTTTCTTTGCTTTCGCATCTGAGAAAATCACTAGAAGTTAAGAGACTGACTTTTGCAGGCTCTTCCTTGATTTCCCCACATACAGTTTTTTCACATCTCTGGAGAAAAACCTCTAATGGAAAAAAAGACCATTTCATGTTGGCACCATGGGACGTCTCATTTCTGTCTTCCAAGGTCCTGGCAGTAACAAGCCAGACCACTCAGACATTTGAAAAATTTCAAAACAATAAATCACTCATTAGGCATTACAGCAGTGAGCATGTGATCAAGGTTAAACTCTTGCAATGGCTAAATGAAGTGCCAAGACCCTACTTATTCTCAAACTCAGATCCTTCCAACTCTTGACATGCCGTCTAAATGTTAGAGTCCTCCAAAAACAATTTTTGCATATTTTCATTGCCTTTATGTTACTATTACAACTTTGATGCATTACACTATAGTACCTTCAAATGTTTTGCAGACACTATAGCCCAAACATACCTAATATGCCACTACGATGGCCACTTTATGAAAGCATAATGCAGTCATTTAGGAAGAAAAGTTTTTGAACACTCTCGCATTATAATGCAACAATTATGTTGTACAAACGTGATAATATATTGTATGAACTTAATATTTATGTTGTATAAATGTGATATGTAGTATAATATCATGGTGTAAGTAGAACTCTTTTGGTGTATGGAGCCAATGCGAAGGAGGAGTCATTTAAATCCTGGAGTTGATTTCATGAGGCATTTAGACTCCTATGATAAACTGAAGCCGTTTGGTATTTGTCTTAACTGAGCACTTGGTGGCTGTTTCAGAAAAAACATATGACTTCATTCTTTCTCTAAAAACTGTGATCCTAAAATCATAGCAGAAGATTCTTTATTTCTGAATCCAGCCATCACAGGAAGCAGATTGAAAAGCTGGTGGACATTTTTCAAGAGCAATAGATTTTTCTTTTTCAAGTAATTTGCAAAAACATACAAAATAGCTCCTCAAATATGAATATTGTGTTTGTAACTGAAGCCTTAGGCCGCTTTGAAACATTTAGCAGTGAACTTGTGTTTGTACATTTCCCAAACTGCGGAATAATAATTGCACTCTGTGGAAACAACACCAAGAAGATTTGGCATTGACTAAAAATAACTACCAAACAAAAGATTATGGCTTCATACTTGTATTTCAATTATGACTTTGACGAAAACCCCAGGTTTTGAATTATAAATGTACCGAGTGCATTAACATGCCTGACTGAATTAAAAGTAATACAAACTTTTATACAAACTCTACACACTTATTGTTACAGACCAGGTTTATTCACATATTGAGACTCCTGAATGCGGTCAATGCGGTCACGCTTCTGCCACCATTTGGATGAAATTCTCATGTTTGTTCAACATAATTATCACGTTATAATGTGATAGTGTTGGAAAAACCTTTTTTCCTCATTGACAGCATTATGCTTAATATAATTCTCCAGACAGTATAAGACATTCATAGCAAATGCATTAACTTCATAGAAATGTAAAACAAAGGGTACAAAATTCTCTGGCTTCTTTGCCGGGAATGATCAACAACTGTTGCTAAAGCAAACATCTCTTCATTAAATGTAACGTGTGTTAGAAGCAACCAAAACTAATCATGATTTTTGTGTTCCATCTTCTTAAAAAAAATCTACCTTATTACTGTATGAGATGAAGCTCAACCTCACCTACATTTAGTTCAAAAAAGACACAAGTTTGTCTTCTGGAACTCCTTCTAATCTGACCACTTGAATCGCTGAAGGGAGACTGTGTCGGGCCTGTGCTCTCCTCTGCTAAGTCATACGATCAAACAACCATTATTTAATAGCTTTAACGCTCCTCACAAAGCTCTATTTGAGAAACATCCTTAATCTGAACGTATATTCAAAGTTCAGGTTTCTTTTCTGCCACTGCTGTTCTTTATGTGTAATAAACATGTTTAGTTTATTCACCTCACGGGATAAATTATACTGAGTTGAATGTCTTAAAGCAACATTAAAGAAGTTTCAGTTTTGTTCAATTTTGGTGGCCAGTGGGGACAAAAGCAGTCGTGTTTTGCCTGAAGAAGACTACATTTCCCATGAGTATTTGCAAAAAACGTGGTAAAATCCTGATCTCCCGGTCGCTTGCAGTTGGATTGAAGTACATTTCTGTTTCCAGTGTATGTGTGAAGAATGAATAGGGATGAGGTGATGAATTGTTGATGTTGAAAATAGGAGACGGGGGAAGTGACGTAAAGAAGTTGGTACATTTTTAGTTGTTTTGTGTGGCAGGGTTCCTGGCACCCTACTCAATGTTGCCTTCGGGCCATGACAGAGGTGTCATTCAATGAGCTGTTATTCGACGTATAATCACAAAAGTTATGAAAATATTTTATGAAGGTTGAAAAGATATCCAGTGATGCTTTAAACGAGAGCATGTTTCCCCCCATAGTAAATACTTTACAAAAACCAACTACTTTTCAAGGATGTTTCCATACCCACTCATACATCATTGTCTATTGTCTATGAACATCAAATGGAAAAGTCCCATTAGATTTTGAAATATATCTTACTGTCGACTTTGACTAGGCCAATCTAACACAGGTGCATGCTTTGTCCTCCTCCACTTCGTTGTAGCTCTGGCTGTATGTTAGGAATGTTGTCCTGCTGAAAGCCATTTTTAGCTCGCTTTCTTTTCTATTCAACTCCAACCAGGTTCTCTTTATCTGCTGACAACCATCCCTACAGCATGATACTGCCATAAAAACATTTCATGCCCAAAAAGCTTGGTTTAGGTCTCGTCTGACCAGAGAACCTTCTGGCAGATGTTTGTGGTGTGTCAACACGGCTTGTTCAAAACTTTTGGTATGACTTTCTTGTAGCTTATTTTTTTGCAACCGCTATCTGGCCTGATTGTAAGTAGTTTGGAGGCAGTGGTTTCCAACTGCATTCCTCAAAATCTACTGTTCAGCAGAATAAAAGGACTTTTTTGAGCAAACATAGGTTTTTCACTTATTACGAAAAAAAATGAAACTGAATTGAACCAAATCACCGAGACTTTCACAGAAAAGCTGCCTTCACTTGCATATTAAAACACGTAGGTATGGTCACTGATTTGAGTTTTTTTGGGGGGCATTTGATCATGGGGGAAAATAAATACAAATTCAAACCACACTTTTTGGACTTTCTAATATAATAATAGTATAAATCTTTCAGGACTTTTTTCCCTTTACGCATCCCTTAGTGTAAGTCTGCACCACAAGTTGTGGTTGTAATATAAAATATATTTATTTCGGTGTGGATACTTTTGTAAGGTATGTTATTTGTATACCTCAACGAAGGGAAAGCCCTAAAATCGGATGTGACTAAGAACACCAACAAATCTCCAGATGCCGTTTGGCAGCACAAAAGCTGCTTCAGCCTTGAGAGACAAACGAATGAATTGGCAGTTGTTTTTATGAACGACTGAGGTCACACATGCTACATCTTTAAAAATTAAGACAAACAAAACGAAACAAAAAGGAGCGACAAAAATGTGCAGGCGGTTTATGTTGTAGCGAAGGTCTTTTATCGCGTGAGTGCGTATACCTGCTGGAGACCAGTTTACTTTCCTGATCCCGACAACAGCGGCAGCGATCATCGTCCGTTCTGCATCATCAGGCGCCGGAGTGTAGCGCACGCAATTTTGGACTCATTCATCACTGTCAGGACATCGCCTTTCTTCATAAGCACAGCAAAATACACACACAACCGCATACACCCAAATCAAAACCAGAATGAAGTGAGAGCCTGTCAACTACGAGATATCCTAATTCACTGTGTGAGAGGGGTCTTTATGCTTTTTCATTAGCGTTCTGCCATCAGGACAGCTGACGCCCGGCAGCTTCACAAAGCCTGAGCTGCAGCCTGACAGCAAACAACTGCTCTGTTTATTTAAAAAACAATAAATCTCTCAAGGTAAGACCAAAACACAAGAAATTGGAAAAGAAACTGATCGTTGGCGCCTCTGTAAATCCTGTGTGAACATAATGGATAAACAAAAGGATATAAAAAAGGACATCTGGAGTTTTTCTACTTTTTGACGTTGAAAAAACTATTTCAATCGAATAGATTTATGGGACTTTATTGTTTCATCAATAATATAAATTTAATCTACGTTGTTTTTTTTGTTTTTGTTTTTAGTTTTTACATTAAAAAATTGGGAGATCATTCAAACAAAAAAAACCAAAAAAAATAAAAAATGGACAAATTATTTCACACTGCATGTTTTCTTTCTAACGCTTGTTATTAATAAAGTGCTGCTGTGCAAGAACAATAATTACATTTTAACATTTTATGATACTAAAAGTACATAGTTGTTATTGATTCATCAATTGTCTATTCTTGCTCATTCCTGTTAAAGGTTATTTAGCCGAACGGTTCCTCCTGTCCCCATTTTCCTATCATGAACATCGTAGTGAAATCTCTCTGGCCTCAACGACCACAACCCGTAGCGCCTTTTGTCAAAAGACGGAGCAGCGGCGGAAGCTCGTCGCATTTGAGTGATAGAAAGCAGAGAGCATATGGGTTTTACGACCAAGCCGCGTCTCCCCGCGGAGAGGATGCTTCAGTCAACATGAACGCCGCCGCTGCTATCTGCTGCCTGCATTACCATTCAACTGGTCCCTCTCTGGCTTGTTGTTAGAGGTTTCAGCTGACAGCTCACACTAATGTACGTGGCAGCGTGACGGGCCATACTAATGTGGGAGCAACAACAGGGAAGAGGTAGCCTATAGTGAATGTTAGCGGTGCAAAGTAGAGAGAGTATGGTGATTCTCTGGCTTCTAATCCTATTCTTTTGCTGAATAAATAGTGGTTTTCATTGCATCTCAGATCTTTCTTTTTTTTTACCCCAATAGAAGGCGTCTGTTGCATGTATATGTCGCCCTTTATGCAACCTCTGAGCTTGTTTACCATTGACCCTGACCTGGAGACGCGGTCAATACCAGAGCTCCTTTAATACCTCCATGCAGACTCTTCCTATTAGAAGGACACGGGTGAGATTGCAGAGACGTGATTGACACAGGTGGTTGCAGACATTAAAAAAAAAGAAAAAAGAGAAATGGGAAGTCACCCAGCTGGCCAAAGGGATGAGCCGCAAAGCTCCACGCAACACGGATTCTGAGTGTTACGTCAATCTGATTGGCATGAGAGCAGGATGTATTTAATCCGGGCTGCTGCTATTTCCAACGACAGCTGATTCAGCTAAATCTGTTTCCGTGCTTTCTGTTCGGGACTCATGAAATCCCATTGTAGTCCGGGCAGATTTAGTCATATCGTTCGGACAAATAACGATTTTAATCTCGGAAAGATTTTCCTGTATACATGAGAAACGGTTTGAGCTGTAAAAAAAAACCTCCACGGCCGACACGAGAGCGATCCGGGCGATTCATGCTTCTCCCCCTTTTGGTTTTTACATCGTCTCGCAACAAGTGTTCAAATCTAGAAACCTGTTTATATTTTGTCACCCACAAACCTAATTTGTTTTATTGAGATTTTAATGCCACAAAGTAAGAAAGGATGAGGAATCTGTGAGGAAGATTGATAGGAATTTGACATTTGATTTTTAATATTACTCCAAATTAAAATCTAGGGGTCGGATGTCTGCATTTCCCAACTGAGCCGATTGACCTCACAACCCAATCTGTTCTTACAAAAACACAAAACTCTTGATTACATGTGAAGAATGTTCTCCAACTTGGTAAATTACTTTCTTTGAGGTTGCATAAAGAATAATAATCAAATAAGAGTCTTTACTTTCAAAGTTGGCTTCTAATAAATGGAGCAAATACAAAACTATATATATATATATATATATATATATATATATATATATATATATATATATATATATATATATATATATATATATATATATATATAT
>JAVLVB010001152.1:1154619-1177491 GCA_032876305.1 Orestias chungarensis
CAACCCTCCCCTTCCTCCTTACAACAGCAGCCACAGCATATAAATGCTCCCTATTCTTCGTGCAGTGTGTGCATTTATTTGTGTGTAGTGTTGTCATGGCCGTAGCGTTTCCTGCAGGGCTCCAAATGAAGGGACGCTCATCTTTAAATTGAGGGATGATTCAGCTGTTGAAGGGAGGCTTTTGTGCCTCCTGTTAGTTTTTTTCCTTGATGCTCCTTCTGTGTGTGTTCCTCTGTTTTTCCCAAACAATCGTATGCTTCTCTTTTGCAACAATTACCAGATCACCATTAGCTTTTTTCATTTTTTTTGCAAAACCTTTGAGCTCCACATTCACATGGATGAGCTCGGCCTAATTAAAGCTACAGCGGATGCATTTTGTTTTTTCCCCCTCTGGTTTAAGGGGAAATTGCTCACCTGCATGTTTAAAACTGTAGGAGATTTTTGTTGGTGTCAGTCTAAACCTACCTGTTAATCTGTGATCCCCTGCAGCAGGTACAGGGTCCTCCTCTTCCTTCCCTTCCTTCTCCTTTGCTTCCACCAAAGCAAAAAAGTCAAACAGCCAAAAAGTGCTTGTTTAAAAAAAAGAAACAAGAAATGAAAACTGTAAATGCAAACTCGGTGCTGCACTGTCTTCCTCAATCCTGCTGCAGGTGGGACCCCATGGTAAAAAAAAAAAGAAGAGGAAAAGAACAGAAATGAGGGTCTCTGCAGCCTTACAGAGGCGGACCAGATCCGAGCAGCGGACCAGATCTGCTCGATCCCGAATGGATCCGTGAATCTCTAAAAGTGTCACGTTGATCAGGAGGCAGAATGCCTATTTTAGCAGCTGTGCTCCATTCTAACAACATGCATGATTGCTGCCTCTGTGTGGAAAGTGTCGCCTGAGCCGAGGAGCGGTCTCAGCCTGTCTTGTTCTGCGCAATTTCTTTTTATTTTATTCCTCCTGTTTTCTGTCATCGGCGGTAAATCCACGGTAGGTTCCGGTCAGAGAGGAGCTGCGGCTGCAGGCGTCGGCGTGGCGGAGCTCATGCCGGCGGTTTGCGCCCGGTTGTTGCGGGAGGATGCCGATGATGCTGATGATGCTGCTGCTGCTGGCGGAGGATGCCGCGGACGCGCGCAGCCTCGCAGGCAGGGCGCGCTCCCGGCGCCACGGTGTCACCCTGGCAACGCTTTCCTCTGACCTCAATAAGGTTTCCCTTCAGATTGTCTGTGGGTTTTTACATTTGTGTTTGTCAGCCATTGTTCTCTCTCACATTGATGTGAGTCAAAAACTAAAGCTGATTCTATATTATTATTAGTATTTTTTTTTTTACTGTTGTCTCTCCTCCATACCTTCCTCTCCTCCACGCGCATCCATCTGCATCAGCGTGACGTCAGAGGACGTTTTAAAACACGCACGTCCAATTAATTTATTTTTTATTCTTCTTATCTTCCTTTTAACTACCTCGTTATTTTTTTACCATTCAGAAATGTGGAAAAGAAACGTTCAAATTCACTTCAATTCTTAAAGTGAAATCAAATGTATCTCATATCCAGTTCATCAACATATTATCATTTGTATCTGCAATATAGTTTTTTGAGATTATTATTCTTGTTTATGGAGGCAAAGGATCTCCAGTAGTTGTCTGTGTTACTGTCAGTCTCTTTAGCCTCTGATTGAAGACACTGGGTTAGCTGGGTTTCTGCAATGCAGCGTAGTGACATTCATATTACGTATTTTGATTGGCTGTACAATTAGGAATTTCATTTAGTCAGAAAATCCTGTAGAAAAGCCCAAGTTAAATGCAAACTGCAAAAAAAAATTTTTACAACTCATCATGCCTAATTCATTTACATTACAAATTATTTCTTTAGATGCATCTAAAACACCAAAAATAACTGTTTTTTTTCCTCTCATTCTTGTTTTTCCAATCCTAATCCTTTGTCTTCCACTTGTCGCAATATTTTTTCATAAGGAGTTATTGTTCAATCTACAACGCTGTTCAAATGAAGTCTGGAATGATGTCATCACCCCCAGTAACTATAACTCTTTAACACATCCAGATTTTATCGTGGTGGGCCTGGAACCTCAGGAGCTTGCACAATTATTAGGTCGATTTTTATTTGTTGCTTTAAGGGGATATTAACGCCGTAGCATCTATCATGCCTGAGTCCCAGATCTCATCAGCGCAGATGGTAATGGCAGCGCGGCAGCGGCACCTGCTCCTCTGCATCCAGCAGAGCCACACGTCAGTCTCATTACTGAGGCCGTAACACAGCCAAACATCTGCCTCGGTCGCGATCCCGACGCAAGGCCACGCATCCACGGTCAGCGAGGCTGAGGCCTGCCAGGGAAAACCCGGCTCACATAGCAGGGGAAGCCAGAATCTGCAGCCACTGAAACAAATTTCATTCAAGGAAGCACCGTAATTTGATTCGTCGAAGATTTGCTTCTTTTCCCAGAAGCAGGCATACAAGCTCGTTAAAGGGATCGGGCTCATCCACCTGACGAAGGAAAAAAAGAAGAAGAAGAAGAAGAGGAGGGAAGCTTCGACAAAGCAGCAACAAATTGTCCTAGCGGGTGGATGTTCGTCCCCCTGGTGATAACCCATCAAGCCGAGGTTAGGAGATATGAGACCTGTGTGGGGGTGACGACACGTGCAGCAGATGAAGTCCCACGCTTGATAGTCCCTGTCTTGCTATCGGAGTAAATGGGCCTGACAGCTGAGCCCACATCAAGATATACTCATTTAGCCTCACACCTCGCACAACTCCTCGTCCCCGCCGATGCACGCTGATGGAAGCCGGGCGAAAACACGTGTATCAAGACACAAACATGCTCCCATTCGGTGTCTCGTAATAAAGAGGAACAGGGAAGCCTGCAGCTTATTTATTTTCTTTTTTCTGCTTGTGCATATAACAGCCTACCTGTCATATTTTGTACAATTGTTTGTTCATATATCTGGACGATTACATCGGAACAATTTCTTAGTCTGTGAACCTCTTTTTACTGGCAATGGCAATAAAGAAATTCTTATTCTGAGACGGATTGCTAAAAGAATGCTAAGAAGTACATAAAACATGCAACAAGCAGAAAGCTTTCTAAAATTATAGATAAATGAATTCACTGCAATGGACCGGTGACCTGTCCAGGGTGTACCCCTGCCTCTCGGCCGTTGTAAGCTGGAGATAGGCACCAGCAGACCCACCCGACCCCCAATAGGGCCAAGGGTGTGTGTTTTTTAATCACATAATACATATATGGCTTTTTTTTTTTCCCCCAGTTTGACTAATTCAAAAATCAAGTGATCATCTAAAACTACACAAAACATTATAAGTACAATACATTTTAAAATTGGTTTGGTGAGTAGGTACTTGCCTTAGAATAAATTCCATTATTATATTATAATATTTGCCACATTACTTTAACATTATTTTGTTATCATAATTACTTGCTACTACAAAATCCCTGCTCTAGTGTTCTTTTATGAACTGATTCTGTATTTTCAATGTTCGTTTTTCAGTCTGAGGCCAATGGAAGGCAAATTTCATCCAACTGTATTTGAAATGCTGCTGAATTTCAACAAGATGTTAGCCTCTGTTCAAGTTAGTAAACTTTATCGATATAGCACATTTTACAGGTAAAAACGCCCAAAGTACTAAACAAATGCAAAAAAAGAACATAAATGCATAAAAAGAAAAGAAAAAAACAGAATATGTAGCGACATTATACAGCATAGAAACAGAAAAAAAAATCCACCCTGAATGAATGAGTTTTCATCGTCTTCAAAGATGGAGGCAAAGCATCCCAAAATTGTAAAATATTTCTCCCCTATTACCTTAAAATGTGTTTGAGGAGCCATTAGGCGCCTTTGAATAAAATATGTTAGACTCCGCGAAAGGTCAGAGAAATAAGGAGAGGTTTGACCACACAGGGCTCTAAAAGTAAATTCTGACACATTTCATCAGAAATGTGCAGTATCTTTGTTGTTTTTGTTGGAAACAAACTGAAGTGTGTCATTACAATGATTTTTCCAATATCCAAGATTAGATTTCTTTTTTTTAAAGGGATGAATAACCATCTGTAATTCCACTTTTGAGACCAAGGTTTTAAGCCTAAACATATTAGCATATTAGTAATATCTGATTTATCAAGGGAAATAGACCTCTAACAAAATGACTAATTTAAAAATACCAACATTTCCGATATTTGGCTTGACAGAAGATGCCAATACAACCAAAGACTGCTGGATCTCTTATTACATTTTCAAGGTTAAAAATCAGGAGAAATGTCAACAAGCCACTGTTTGATCCTATTAAAAATAAAAAGCAAAACTAAGTAACTTTTCAACCTTCATAAAATATTTTCATAAGTTTTTTAATCATATGTCGACTTACAGCTTGTTGAATTACACCTCTGTCATGGCCCGAGGGGTACCATATTGCTTTAACCGGCACTAAGAAACTTTGAGGAGGGTGGCAGGAACCCTGCCACACAAAACAACTACAAATGTGGTGACTGCTTTACGGCATACCTGACTACCCCCGTTTTATATTGTCAACATCATCATATGAAATATTTCGCCACAATTAAATTCATTACATCATCGCTATTCATCCCTCACACAGCCACTGGAAAGAGAAATGTAATTCAATTCAACTGCAGGCGACCAGGAGATTTTACGACGTTACACGCTGGTCCTCAAGGGAAAATGCAGTCTTCCTTCAGGCAAAACACTACTGCCACCAAAATCGACCAAAACTGAAACTTCTTTAGTGTTGCTTTAATAATACAAATCAGAAAACTACTTGATAATTTGGCCATGGGAAAAAAATATAAAGAAGAGAATTGGCCCCAATACGGTTAAACTATCGTGAAGCAAAACCAAGACTGAGCACATCTTGAAACCTGTTGATCTAACCGCTGCGATCTACAACATCTAAACCAAATGTGGGATGAAATAAAACAAACAAAAAAATGGATGCTAAATATTTTCCAACATTTCCCTGAGCTGTTTTTATGTATGCTTCTTTTTTTTTTGTCCTCTTTGTTTTGTTTAGAGCAAACGGTGAAAAAAAACTTGTTTCACACCACACCTCCGAAAAACCACCATTATTCATGAAAGCATCTGGGCATTTAATGTTTCATAAAATAACAGCTAAATTCTGCGTTATAGCAATCAAATGATTTGTTTGCTTGGAGGTGTTTGCAGTAATAAGCCTTTGCATTCTCATAAAGCCATTAACCTTTCAGTCTGAGGAACACGGTGAACCCATAAAGCCCATTTTCTCTCTGCCTAATTTACTTCCCTGCAATCCAATTCAGAGCTGAACAACAGTGTCCTGGTGATGGTGACCGTTGTAGATAAATAAACACACATTCTGCTGTGAAAAAATGAAAGAATGCATTTACAGGCACATCATAGTTAAGGTCTGAAATGACTTGCGTCGCAAAAGTAATTTTATCCTTTTAAACATTTTTAAACTTTTTATAACAACACAACAATGAACTTCAATGGATTTTATTGAGATTTTGTGGGACAAACCAACGCAAAGTGGCGCCTTGTTCTGAAACGGAGACAAAACGATCCATGGTTTTCAAATTGTTCAACATAAAACTGACAAAGAGTGCATTTGCTATTTCAGCCCTGTTACTCTGTCATATAAAATTATGAGAACTACAACCCCAAATCCCAGAGGAGTTTAAAAGAAGGCTTAATAGATGCAGAGCAGCACTAAAGAGAAGACAGAAAAGAAAGAACTTCAAACCATTTCTTTCATCGATCGTAATTGGATAGGATCTTGTCCCCTACTCCAACATCTCTTTTCTCAGATTTCAAACCATATGGCTTGATGGAAATTTAAAGTGGAGAGGAAAGGATAGGCAATGTGTGCCAATGACTGATGATTTCATAGAGGACTGTGGAATATCGTCTCTGTTGGCTGAATTTGGGGTTATTAGCATTTTAGCAACAGTCACGAAACTATTAGTCAGTGGCAGCCGTGAATCACATGGCTCTCCGATTAGTTGCAACACTAACTGCTACTGGAGATTCTTCCTAAATACAGGATCACCATCAGCAATGACTCTTTGAAGATACTTGGATGGTATATTTGAGGTACTATTTCCTTTACAAGTAACCCATTAAGCAAAGTCAGTGTAAAGCCCGCTGTTCTGGAAAAGGTGTAGAGGTTTGCTCTTGTACATCAGTGACCAAAAAAAGCGTCATTACGACCTAGGAACACAGCATCAGGATAAATCTTTAAAGTTTTAGGCAGACTTAGGTTAGCCTATAAAAGGAAAGATCCTAAGCTTTAACTATTTCCGGTCTCCCACGTCGTTCTCGCCATCCTCCGAGTCTCCCCGAAAGCTGTGTCGGTGCTGTACGTTATCTGCTGTCTCTGGGTTCCCCGTTGCCGATCACCTCTGGTTCCCGTTGCTGCCTGCCGTCTTTGGATTCCCTGTTGCCAAACATCTCTGGTTCAGGATACTCACCCAATTCCTGTCAATATACTTAATTATTATTGTACTCCTGAGAGTCCTCTATAGGCCCTTTATGTGGGTCTATAGCTTAAAAAGCTTGACAGTTTGTCCACATTCTGAAAATGGAAATAGAATGAAAGAACCAAAAACATTCTAAGATGTGTTCACCTTTAAGAGACAGCATGGGTATAACCACAAACTGCAAAGATTTACAGTTTGACAAGAGGAAAACCTATTGGTCGTGCATTTGAAAAGTCTGGCCATTATAGAACAAATGTATTTTGGAACATGGGCTAAAATATGTCCCTTTTCGGAACACATGTAGCAAAAACCTAATAATGTTCATGACACCCACACACAGTTGTCCAACCTTGGAACAAAACCTGTTGGAGATCACAAAAGACTTGAGACTGGGATCATTCTAGGTTCTTCTTCTAGCAGGGAAACTACGCTAATACATCCAGATCAACAACCGAAACCGATAAAATATTTCAGAAACGTTGGCAAGACGTTTAAAGCTGCCCACTCTTGAATTGTAATATACAAGAGCGGACAGACCTGAAGACACTTGCAGCAATTAGTATTAGTATTGACTCAAAAGGGCAGAACACAACTTCATGCCAAACTTCTTGGGGACACATATTTGTAAAGACTCTGACACATCTGGTTAACTGAGCTACACTTTGCAGGAACATGTAGAAGAGCAATGTAATTCATGTTCCTGCCTCATCGATTTTCCTCTGAAAGTTCAAAAGCCTCCTCCTCTCCCCTCGATTTGGCCTCAGTGTTCGCACCTTCAAACCTCCGCCGTGTCGGCAGAATTTCCACCTCTCTACTCTTTAAGATATCACAAGTTACTTTCAGCTCTTTCTATTTCCACCTGTCAGTCGGTCTCACCTGTCCTACTTATCAGTAACTGGTCTTTGCTCTACCCTCCTGCTGTGCTTCTTACCTTTCAGTTTCATGGTCTGTCTCCAGCAACCCAGATTATCTCTATGAGGATTATTTATTGAAACTGAAATGCTGCTACGATGTGGAGTATGATTTAATACATGAAAGGAGAATTACTTTATCTAAAAGGAGCAAATATCGCTGTCATAGTTTAAGATTTCTTTTCTTAGCACTTGAGTGAAAAAAGATTAAACGGTTGTCACTCCTGTGCTTTATAAATTCCGTCATCCGTGGAAGGTGCATTTATATTTGTTGACAGCTAACTATGTGAGTAATAACAAAGAAACAAGATTAACAGTTTATGCTTCTATGTTTTGCTGAAAATCTAGCTTTTTTGTGGTTTAAAGCTGCTCTGTGTGGAGTCTGGAAACATAAGACTCCAAAGTCATTGACACCTGCGGTAATGATGCTTAAATAGCCTTAAAATAAATAAAAATATCCTGCTTTGTAATTGTGTCATCTCACGTGGAAAAATTTAAAAACATCAGACTAATAATTCCTATTAAGGAGTCGTCGATCTATTTTAAAAAAATTAGCTTTTTTTATGAACTTTTTTTTAAGTTTGATAAAACCTTCTCAAACTCATCCAGTGTTTCCTGTGTTATTTATGGTGTGGCACAGATGCTAATTATTTTTGGCCACTTGGAGTAAAGAAATAAAAACATGTAATTACAAAAAAAGGGTAGATGTTTCTGAATCGCCAAAGGTTTTATATTCAACGTTTTTTTTATATTTGCATTTTTAAGTATTAGATTATAAATTTTTCGAAAAATTTCATTTTCCAAATGGGAGGTGAAAACATATTTCATGAATAACTTTGGATGTAATGAACTTATTCCATTACTTCTTGTTTTTTTCACAGACTGCTGAATTGATTTTCTGCTTTTTGCAATATTTTCAAAGTTTGCTCAAAATTGGAGTAAAACGACAAAATGTGAGAAAATGTGAGTTCTGTCTGGCGTTCTGGAGGCTACTCTCCAGCAGAGGACTGCTAAGCTGGCACCGCTGTGGCTCACGGGGGCTGCCAATCCCTTGATTAAGCTGTGGATTATAATGGGAACCTGGCTGCAGCGCCTGGTCGATGCAGTTGCATTTCCCTTGAGGTACCTCCAAGCCTTCCTCTCGTGTGTGCAACCCAGTCACTTCTCCTCGTTGAATTTCCTGGCTCCCAGAGAAGGAACTCAAACCACCTACATAAAAACAAATTCTTAATCCTCGGATTTCCAAGCCAGACTGCATCCAACAACTTCTTGGTGACTGAGTTACCTGTTCGGCCCAGCAACTCCACCGCAGCCTCCAATCCACAACAAACACCCCACCAACAACAACACTTCCACAATCCTCCTGATCCGGTCATTCCTCCCTAGGAGTAAAACCTCTTCGCCACTAGTAAGACCCCCTCGGTTACATGTATCACCTTACCTGGAAGTAACCAGGTATGGAGTTCTTCCTTAGGTTGTCTACTGGAATTAGCCTGGCGCTGAGTGTTGAGTTGCTATCGTTAACGTGTGCTTTCTCAGAGCCAAATCTCTAGTTCCCAGTTTGCTAAGTTAATTAAGATATTCTCCAGTGTCTCTAGTTTAGATGTTTTTCTCCTGCTCGTGTTTTTCCGTGTTTTCCCCTCTGCACTCATCACCCTCTCATCTGTTGTTCTCAGGATCATCTACTTGTGCCACAACTCATCTCCTCCGTTGTCATCATCTTCATCAGCCTTGGTCACCGCTCCTCATTGCTCTGCTCGATCTGCCCGCTCCAGCCAAAACCAACTCTCTCTGCTGCGAACCACCTGGACAACCAAATCATCAGCCGTTCACCTGGATTCTCAAGACCCTCTCAGTCCACCTGGCGTACCCATCTTCAATCCAAGTCAACCTCCCATCTAAACCTCTCTCGTCTGCCCCAGCTCACCAGCTCCATCTCCACACCAGAAGCCGCTTGGTCTCCCGCGTCGTTCCAGCCGTTTCCCCTGCCGCTGTCCTGCCGTTCCATTACCGCTGCCTTGCCGTCTCCTGCCCGACCCCTTCAGGACATAACAACATTATTCATGCAATAAACTTTAAATTACTTCAACTCCTGAGAGTCCTCGCTTTATGTGGGTCAGAAGACTGAAAATTATGACATCAGAGCTTCCGGTTCCTTACACTGTCGCTCCCTCTGCCATTGGTTCCCAGTTTCCAGAGCTGGCGTCCCTCCCGAGCACATTCATTATCATCACTGTAAACAAAACACTTAATGCTTTTTTGGTTTCCGGGAGTCGTTTCCTGTTGTGGGCCAGGGCCTAAAGTTAAAATAAGGTCAGAGTCAGGAATTGGAAACAAGACAGTAACTACTCACTTAAACGTTCCCATACCTTCAGTTAAAATGATAAATAGCCTTAAATAAGACCAAGGTATTTTCTGGCCAACTTGACTGTTGATGGTAAAAGATGGAACAGTGGAATATCAGTGGAAGATTCGATAGCTGACAATAATTGCTAAATGTCAAAACTAAAACAGAAGACACTGCAAAAAATAAAGTCTATCAAGCAATTGGAATAACAAGCTTGGTTTATTATTTCTATATCAACTGTTTCATGTAGGGAAGCAGTTCCTGGTCATAAATTTTTGTTTTGGCCGTGAAAAAGCTTAGTTGTAGTTGCCTCGTGACTAGAATACTTTCTCAGTACTCTACTCTTCAAATCCTGTCAGCGACATTGCAACAATGAAATCTTTCCAATGTAGTGTACATCCCGACTACAGGTACTAAAAAAAGAAAGCAATAAGCTGTATGTCTACTGCAGAGAGGCAGCAATGAGTTGAATCTTGGGGTTAATAAGTCTCCATATGAGCCATGAGTCATTACATGCACACAAAATGTTCAAAATGTGTCATGAACTCGGTGTATCAGGGAAATAATGTATAGGATTGGGTGAATGTGGATATGATATAAAGTATTTTAAGTGGATGTTATGGTTAGAAAAGTGTTATAAAAATGGTGTCTATGTAGTCTAAATGAATAATCACCTCATGCCCACTCTTAATCGAGGAAACATGGAATTATAAAACTGTCATTTACAGAACAGTTAAATAGTCTATCAGTGAGAAAATTATTTAGAAACACCTGATCAAATCCAAGGTGGTGGAGGATCTTGTGAGTTTGTGCAAAGAGGACCAGTCAAGGATCTGTACTTCGGCAACCTCCAACGTCATCAGATGTCATCGGAGGACACCAAGACTTAGACTGGAGTTAAACTTGTTGTTTTATTAGTTGACCTTATCTTGTTGAGGGATTAAAGCTGTCAAACTAACACAGTTTATGCACGTGTTTGAGTTAAAGGATGATTTTTAATATTAACTTTACAAGTATGTTCTTCAGGGTTCTTTAGTATAGTTTAATATTTTAAAGACCCGAATGCTCTTTTTATGCTTGAGTGTGCATAAATAGAGGAATACGGCTTCAACAAGACCACCGAGTGGCGCACTGCTATATAAAAACAGGCTGTTTTCTGTTTCTTTCTGTGGATTTCAATCTTTTGGTGTACTGTAGTTTGTTTGTTTTTCTCTCCTCCCAGATTTAACATTATTACGCACACCTGAAGCATCGAGCCAGCAGCATAACAGAACCACTCTTCATCCACTAGTCGCCAGATTGTTAGTTCAGCCAAACTATTAGATCACGATCTTTGGTTGCTTTTAATTGTCCCCTCTTAGCTTTTGACACTCGTGTTGCTTTTGTTAATTAGACTCATCCTGGCCTCCCTGGTGCTGCAGGCTGATCACGTGCCCACCTGCTTCTCTCTGTGTGCCCGGCTAATCAGTCACGCTGTAACTGTACTCCCCTCGTTTTGCCTGTTCTTTAGCCACGGTGCTTTATGGGAAATGTCTGCGGCTCTCATTTCCTGGGAGCAAATGCTCTAGCTCGTCGTGAGTCAAGATCTTCATCATGTTTTCCCGTTCTCACGAAAAGGCAATAAAACCAACACACCAGAATTATTGCATCCGAGCTGGGAGACTGGTGTTTATGACACAGCAGGACCTTTCTGTTTTCTATATCCTCCTTCAAGTCATTATGCTTTTATTGTTTTCTCTCTAGCCACAAGCTCTTATGTGCAAACCTTAAAAAAACATCTTTATAGACATGAACACTTATAAAAATGACTTGGTATCTGCTGTTAATTCAGTTCACTTTTATTTTTATAGCACCAATTCACAACATGTCATTTTAAGGCCCCTTTAATTCCCCTACAATCCAATTGATCCTAGTTATCAAACAGCTCAGTTTATTATTCATATATATTTTTTTTATTATATGTGAGACAACCCAGCAGATTGCATTGAGTGATTAACTTGCAGTATTCACACTTCCTAGACCAGTATGCAGCAATCCCTCATACTGAGCATGCACACAGCGACAGTAGAGAGGAAAAACTCACTTTTGACAGGAGGAAGCTTCCAGCGGGACCCGACTCACTACAAGTGACCATCTGCCACAACTGACTGGGGTTTTTAAGGGACAGAAGATGCAGAAATGAAGCAGAGGAATTGATCTTGGAGTATTTTGTTAAAGAAAAGTATAACAGCAGGCATGCTAATGCGAAGTCAGTGGAAGCACTATCTCTCCCAATTCCCCCCTCCAGGCGGATATCACAGCTAACAACCACAAACTGAGAGACAAACGCTATGATCACATAGCAGGTAAATAGAAACAAATCCAATTTATTTGCTAATATGAGATTTTTTCCCAGCAATCTGAACGGCTCAATTGTGATCCTTTCACCTCTGAAAAGATATGTGATACTATTATCGATAAATATATACGGCCTTTCAGAGCATCATCAGGCAGAACTATCATGTCACGTTTAATCAGAATTTTCAGATACCTCATTTACATGAAACATACATATTCATTTTGAACTAGAAAAAGCCAAACGTGGCAAATCTGGTCGTAAACAAGGCCTGAAGTAAGCTGTGGTAAGACTTCTACCTCGAGTCAGGTTCTGTTTAATTAACAGCTTTAAGTATTAATCCACAGGCGGCAACTTCTGTTCTTACTTCCGTATACAAAACACAATTTTTTTTATTATATCTTTAAATAGGAAAATGACATGTGAATGAACTTGCATAGAATGTTGTTAGTAGGTACTAACAACCTTAGCAGGTACTTTAAATCAATGCTTAGCCCTTCGGGTTTGGGTAAAGTTAAAGAATATCCAAAACAATGAACATGAGAAAAACAGGCTGCAAGCTAGAAGAGAATATTTGACCATGTGACCAAATGATTATTGAGTAGATAAAAGGGGGCTGGGACACACAGATAGCAAAGGTAACAGTAGTATTGATCAGTGTCCAGTTCTCAGAAGCTCCTATCCTGCAAGTTTTGAATGCATCCCATCTGCAAAAAACAAACAAAAAACTGAATTAAATGGAAACATTTCCTCAGCATTTCCTTCAGCTCCATTCAAACTAGGTATTTGGTGAAGGTGTGTTGGAGAAGTGATTTATTCCCATTCCCATTAGCTGTCTTCCTGTAGGTATTGTTAGTTACTCACATTTCTAGACTTATAAACGTGTTTAAGACTGTTTTAGAGTTCAACACCTGAAACATTTTTGAAGCACATATTTCATATCTTTATGTGTAAAATACAAAAGCAAAATAAATCCAAGGTATTCACTCTATACACAAACGGCAACATAACACCAAAAAGAGAATGGGGGATATTAGAGAGGAACAATATAAATGTTTTAGGGATTTATTCATCTATCATCTTTGCCCTCAATAAATATCTCTCTGTAGTTTTTCTCCCTTTAAATCACTCTCACCCCCATTTTTGCTATTCTGCTCTCATCCTCCTCTCAGGTCTGCTTGATTTTTTACCTCAGTAGCCACAGAACCTGTTAAGGTTTATACTTCTTTTTTTGTTGTTGCAGTTGTTTACCGATGCTTGGCCCACTTTCCCAGGCTTCCTCAGAAATCCTCCTCTCTGCACTGTTAGGACAGTTAAGTCGACTCCCTCCAGCCCTTCCTTCCATTCCTTTTTCCTTTATCTTTGCTCTTCAGTGCTCCTTCAGCCTCGCGGGGTCGTGGATCGTATCCCTCCTCTCTGATCTGAAGCAGCGGGGAGCCTTCCCAGATTAGCGGTAAAGGAGCTCCAGACACAGCAGCTCCCGTAGCTTGCCACCTCTTCGCTCCAAGCCTGTATTAATTCAGCACAGCCACACACATTTATTCATTTAACTGGAGCAAAATGCTGTTATGAAACCCTTTTGTACATTGGGAACACCTTTATATTCATGAATCAGCTAATTGCAGAGCCACATGTCCCATCAGTCTTTGCTGTGGATCTTTGAGATAAAGTTTTTTTTTTTTTGATTTACAGTTTTTAATACAGTCCTTTGACGTTCTAATGGCCTGTTACTGGATTGGGTTCAAATACACATCTATAATATCTATTAACACGTTAATTAGACAGTATATTATGCCAACAAACCTTCATTTAGAATGAAACTTATTGTTACTGAATTACATCTCCATGGTAGGACAGTATAATTTCTTTACTTTGTTGGCTGCATATCAGTGTATTGTTGTAGTTTCAATAAATTGTAGACTGTGATCACCTACAAAGATTAGTAAACAGTTCATTTTCTGTCTATATGCAACTCCTCATTGCAGTTTGTTCGACCTAGTTACAATCTCTTCATCCACAACAAAAATCTGATTTGGTACGTTTTGATTACGCAAACACATATCGCAATAGTTTTTAAAAGACTCTGCAGTCTGAACGATCATTTTTTAATTTTACTCTACTTTTACAGCATTGTCGTGAGACATGCTTCACAAATAGCCAGAGGCGGTAAATCTGGACGTAAACAGTAGCTGAAGCAGTTTTCGGCATTTTTCACAACACAGTTTGCGCCTACTGCTCATCAATTTAAAAAAAAAATCCAAAAAACTGCAGCAAAACATTTCTACTCATGTAGAAAGTGCATCTTTGTGTGATGTCCATACTCTTCTTCTGATGAAGTCTGATACCGGTTGCCTGAATTAATGTTACGAATGACCAAATAATAAAAATTGGACTTGAGGATCATGAGCTGCTGTGCCTCTTAGATGGCATGGCTGTTCTGAAAAAAATGAAACACTATTTATGGTAACAAATGTCTTTTTTTTTTCTCACCTCTCCCTAATGTGGCATTTTCCTCCTCAAAGGCAGCTCTTACAATACATGAGCCTTTAGATGAGGCAGCGTCTTGGTTAATGGCTGCTTGGCCGCAGTCACCTGTCTCCCCCTGTATGTACTGTAATGTTTGTCTGGATGGGTGTACTGGAACTGTAATTTCCCCCCTGAGGGATCAATAAAGGATAATCTAATCTATATCATCTAATCTAAATAGGCGAAGTACGCACAGAAAAAGTGCACACATCTCCAAATTGTGCATTATAGCCTGGTTTGGTAAGGTAGTTGTGAATGAAGTACGATATATATAGAAATCTCCTCTTAGCACCAAACACTTTGGCTTTTAAACCCAGTAAAAGTACTTGATTTATTCTTGAGCATGTCATTATTTGTTGTAAACCATGTTTTTTCTTAACATTTTTAATAAACCATTGAAACTGAAAGATGAACTAATGAACCAACTGTAGCCTGCACTTTCATTTTCAAAGATTTTTGTTATATTTTTCACTAATTATCTGGTTATGACAGGAAGTAAAGAAGCTGTTATTTAAAGGCATATTCCCATAGTTGCAGAGTAATTAGCAAACCAGTTTAGGGTTTCTTTCAAAGATTATTATGTTAGTAATGATAATTGTCTGACTCCCGGTGGAACCGGCTGAAATAATGACTTTAGTTGGGAAATAAAACATTGTGATGAGCCACAGTGATGTGTGTGAAATCAGCACTTTGCCTCTAATAAACGCAGAGGCACAAATACCAGAATGAGCTGAGCTGTCCTGCAGGCACGAGTATGTGTTTCTCTGCACACTCCATTATGAATAATAAGCAGAAAGAGACACAATTTTACAGGTTATTAGGCAGGCTCATCCTTGCCTGACATTTTGCTGGGTGTAATCCGTTTTGATGTATTTAATTCATTCTCTTTTCGCATTTCGGTTGTGTTTGCTGCTGCGCGCTGGAAGCAAGAAGAAGAAGAAAAAATAAAAATCATCCCCAAATGGAGACGCAGCAAAACAAGTAAGAGTGGATCAACATAATTAGAGCGGAGGGGGCTCCTGTGGGAAGTTAATCCAGGTGGCAGACATCTCAACAATCTCTATCACGGGGAACGTCTATGTGGGATGGCATTCATCCTAAAGCAATTGTTTGCTCATCATGTGTAGAACAAAATCATTAGATTAGGTGATTAGGAAACCTAATGTTCGCTTGTGGATGGAATGAAGCCGAGTGAGAATTAAAACGAAAGTGCAGAACGAGCGCTCAGAGATGGAGGCCGGGGAGGGGAGTTGAAAAGAAGCAGAGGGGCTCGCATGATGGTGGTAAAGTGAATATTTGAAAATCAGCTCATTTCTGATAGAACGCAGCCCGCAGAGAATAAAGAGTGCAGGGATACATTCTTCATGCAAGCACTATCTATCTTTGAGAAGTTGATTGTGGTTTAAAGGGTGTCTACACAGGGTGCAGTGCTATCTAGTGGAGTGAATTGCAAACTGCAGGACTTGCAGTGTTACATAATGCATATTTTACGTGTTTTCCAACAGCAAAGCAACTCTTTCAATAAACCTGAACAAAATGAGCTACAAAAACAATTAATGAAGTATTTTTCTGATCAACTGAACACAATTCCTTTGTTCCCAGGCAAGTAGGTGAACGTTGTTGTTCAGTTGCCTTTGTGTGCACACAAACGCCCAGTTCAGGTATGAAAATGATCTCCGTTTTTGTCAAAAAATTGTTTTCCGGCCCAAAGATGTTTACCACCTCCATGAATTTGCTCATTTTCCCTTTAGAATTGATTTTTTTTTTCAACCTTCCACATTTGTAGGAAGTACATCCAAAGAAAATCACTGTATGAAAGGTAAGACTACATTGATTTAAAGCAAAGACTAATCCATCCTGCTGTTGTTGTCCTTGAGTAACACTAAAAAGGTCATGAAGTTTAATACAACAGAAACCAGAGAGCAGAACAGTAGAAAGCTGTAAAAATGTCCTTTTCCAACACAGCATAGGGGCGCAGCAAGGTACCACTTGATGTAATTCGACTAAACAAGTATTGCAGCGTTTCACAAGCTGGAGAGAAGCCTAGAGAGTCCAAATAGAGGTTCCTTTGTCTGAATTTACATATTGCTTTAAGAGGGCCTACTCAACATCAGACAAGATCGTTAAATATAAATAATTTAACAGAATAAACAAGCCAAACACAAAACAGCAGCTGAGTAAATATAGGGATCACACTGAAGTGAAAAACAATATCAAAATGGGGCAGAAAGGAGATTTAAGTGTTTTTGAACATTGCATGGTTGGATGCTGGTACTCGAATTAACCAACAGTTTTGGATTTGACTGCCTTTGTCTTGTGCTTTCTGTGACTGTGCTGCAAATAAAGAAGAAAAAGTTGTTATTTCAGCTTCCATCTGGCTGGCTGAGCAAAGCAAAGCCAAATAAGAAATCAGCGGGCCGGATTTACCGATGCATGCATTGTTAAGATGTTGCTCTGATACCACTCTTAGGAGGAATAAAAACATCCCTCATCTTCAGCCTCCGTCTGTGTTTATGACAAGACCATGAAGCTCCCGTGGAGATTTTTCTTTTCCTAGCAAATAAGAAAGAAAAGTAGTTGTACCCTGAAGAAGGCCCTATTTATATTCGTCAATGCTAATTGGAGCTGCCCAGCGCCTCGGTGGACAGTGGGGCTTAACTTCCAATCACAAGTCTTCCTCCTTCCAGCCAAACCAAACTAGACCTGTTAATTAACTCCTCTGATGGCTCTCAGGCTGATGGTGGGGGGAGGATGCTGTTCACCTTTTGTAGCCGACATTTGCCTCGTTAGAATATTAAAAGCTTCATCATATCGAACCTACGGGCATCCATCTCGTTTGCTGTCTCTTCTCGTACTCGCTGCCTTGGATCTACCTCCTGGCGGTGGCCTGTCCATCACAGGTGGTGCCGCGGAACTGCAAGCATTGTCGGAAAAAAACAGGCGTTCAGGAGGGGACTCATTAGAGGTGTGAAAACGCACTCATGAAAGCCTGAAGGTCGGAACGAATAAACAAGGTACGGTGAAAGAGCAGGGCGACCTGAGTCACGGTACTGCGTCCGGTGGCGCTCACGTTGGAGCGGTACATGTTGCATAACATCTCTTATTGAAAAAGGTTTTTGATCAAATGAAGAAAAGACAATTACAGCAAGATCTGATCAATACAGAGAAGGGCTGTTTAAGATGCTCAAGAAGTAACAAGCAAGTTTTATTAGGAAGAAGCATTTTGATAAAACAAGCTTTGATGCTGTTTGAACCGTCAATCTCATTAATCGGTCTAGTTAAATTAGTTTTGCGGTATTTGCTATTAGTTCCAGACTTATAATCTGTATATGCTCTATTCTATCCTTCCATCCCCACAGATTTTCTTCAACATGTGGATACGGGCACATATTTAATATCTGGTTAGCAATTTCCATATTTATTTAATCAATTCTTTCATTAGCATTCTAAAATACCGAATGACAATTAGTTTCAGTTTCACCATATTTAGATTTAAAACGAGAAGTAACACGTATGCCGTCACATTCCCTGGCATAATGACCTGGCTGTTGGCACCGTCCACATACCACAGGATACAACTCTGTGGGAGAGCTTGACTAACCAAAGCAGTACTCTGAGCGAGTTTATCAAATTCCTCTTGTTGTCGTGCCAACATTTCACCCAGATCTCCCAAGTCTGACCCCGGATCCCTGATCTAGCAGGAGAACCATGGACAGAGATATTATGAATGCCTGTTATATAAGTGAAAAAATGAAGGTATGAGGATGTTTATTCTATTACTGTAACCCTGTATCTTTTAATATATACATAAGGTTTTTGTACAACGGAGACCATTGGGGACCTGGTCCTTTCAAAGTTAACAAAACCAAATCTCTGAATCAGCTGAGCCCCAAACCCAATGGACGAAGGTGTGGCCATTGAGACAAAACCACCTTTGTGCTGATGCCGAATTAGAATATATTTTTGGCCGAGTGGCTGCCACTAGCTAAAATCTTCCCATTTGCATCAATCTCCTTTGAAGAGAGATGCAGATGAGCCTAACGAGTGTGCTAATTATGCTCGGTCGGCGTGGGCAGCCTGCTATATCTAGGGCTTTGTGTGTGTATAAACGAGTTTGTCTGTACGGGTATTAGACACTGCCAGCAAGAGCGTGCCGGCGTATTCGCTGTTTTGTGCACAAGTGAGCGTACACTCGTTAGAGACAAATCACTCCAAAGTGATAACAAAAGATGATCATCCACTCTGCTTGTTTGTAACTTCAGGAAAAGAAATAGGAGAAAGAAAAAACGAAATAGCCTTGATATTTGAAACAGCCTGGTTTTAAGGGAAACAACATCATGTTGCTCTAAATGTGTGAATAGGAGCAAAAGGCTGTTATTTTTTCGTTAGAAGCATAATCACTTGCATGATTTATTTTAATTTTAATATACTGTATAATTGTATTATTTATTTTCTATTATGCTTAAGCGGGCAGAGCTGTTGAGTAGCCAGTATCTCGCCTTCAGTAAGATAAAATGTACTTTATTTATCCCAGAATTAGCAAATGATTGGGCGGCAGCCTCATGAAACACAGGGAACAGACAACAATAACAATAAAATACTACATAAAATGTACAGTTTGATCTAATAAAAAAGAAGCTCTATCTAAAAATGAATCTACATTGCTTGTACTTGTTTGAAGATATCCACTCTATTTTTATTTGCACTCTCCAACTTTAACAATAAAGTTGTACGTTTTAGTCTTATACATTTCCGTAATGCATGTTGTTAAGTTTTACTTCTGTCTGACGTGTTTGATGTAATTTTTTTACAGTATCGTGTTAGACATTTTATTTCTACAACAAAAGCCGCCCTAAATTGCGTCAATTCAGGAAACTAGTACAAAAATTATATAAACTTGAAAACTCAGTAAAAATATACTTGCCCCAAAGATAAGATTTCAAATCAAACAAATCAAAAATACTTGTTTTATCCTAAAGGGAAATTAAATGTTGTTGAAGTATCTTATGTATTTAACTGAGGAGCTGTTGCACAGTAGATGGTGATGGCTGTGGGCAGGATAGATCTTCTGTAGCGCAAATGTAGAGTCAAATGAGCTTTACAGCTATAGATTTCAATAGCACAGGGGGCAGGGCGGCGCCTCCTAACCAGAGTGTTGTTGGTTCAAATACTGTCATTGTCTCGACATCCTATATGCTCTAGGCTCTGGTGGTGGTGAATATAAATAATTATGGAGCCCCGGAGGGATGGCAGGCACACTTCCACACCCAAGTGAGACTTAGGAGTGAATAAATAATGCAAATGTGAATTGTCTATAAAAGCACCATATCAGACTAAGGTGCTATTGTAAATATATTGTAAATAGTTGTAAAGTTATATAAATACAAATCTGTCCAGTATAGAAAGACATTTTCCCAAAAGCCCTTTAAAGTTTAATGAAGTATTTGTGAAAGCACAACGTCCAGTACTTTAATTTAAGTAATATACAATGACCGAGTTACCTCATAATTATACTCAATAATTTGGTTAATGAATGTGAGTGCTATGTTCAGTACCAAAGAAAATGACATAGAGTTATTATACGGGGTGGTGTTAGTGGCAGGAAGCATTTCCTGAATCAGTCTGCTGAAGAAAGTGTTCCTCTCTCTGTCCAGCGTGTGATAGAGATGGTCCAGGTCGACAATGATGACATCTTAGTCCACATGTGGTGCCGCAGTCTCAAATGTTTTTATTTAGTTTTCTACTGCCAACGTCTTACTGCTTTGGAAACAAGACAGAACCTAATTACAAGTATTTTTCAGCAAGATGTGTAGGTCAATAATTCTCTAATATTAATAATAAAAAAAGTACTAGTTCCATATTTTGCTCTTGTTTTCTATATTTTTCAGCTTGTTTTAAGTAAAGAAAATCATCCAATAGAACTAGTGCTTTTAAAAAAATCAATATTCAAGTATTATTGACAAAACAACTAACATGTCTTGCTGAAAAGTTTCGTGTAAGTTAACTTTGTCTCATTTAAATGATATTAAAATATTTGGACTCAAAACTAAACCATAATATTTTTGTAATTTGTGTTTTCGCAGTTCCAGAGCCAGCTCCTTTGCTCTCAACATTAAAGGAACCTCACTAGTCAGCACATTCCAGAGCTGGACCGAATTAAACAACCTGCTATTTAAAAACACACTAAAACAAAACATTTGTATATCTTTTTACATATCTATAATTACCGCGTTTGGAATGGGTACTGATGCTGTAATAAACTAAAGCTTACCCTTAGTGTTTTATAACTAGGATGAGTTCAGTGGGCCGGTACTGACCAGTATGCAGTACCACCACTTCCAAACTTCAGTTTGTTTTTTCAAGCTTACTGTACGTACTGGAATTAGCTTACGGCTTTCTCAGAAATCAGTATCCCATCTGACCTTGAAAACCAACTTACTTACTTACTTCAATCCAACTGGGGGAGATCAGGATTTTACGACGCCATGTGCTGGCCCTCATGGGAAATGCAGTCTTTATACAGGCAAAACACAAATCCCGCTTGTGTCCACACTGTGCCGTTAATAAACAACCACAACTGAAATTTTATTAGTGTTGCTTTGAAGGATTGAATAGGATCAAAAATAGAATTGGCTTTGAATCGGTTGACATAATCAAACTGAATTGACAATATTTTTGTGCGTATTATTTCGATCAGTTTGTTTTCTAAACTAAATAAACAGATAAACTATACTGAATTTTAAGGGGGGCAGCCAGACTGATGGTAGTTACTCCATACAACTCCATATGAGCAGAGAAAAGAACACTTTAATTAGCCAAGACGAAGCTAATTTGGATGAAAGTACATGAACGTGTGACTCTTCTAGCCAATGTAATGTTGGTAACTAGTCTCTGGACTCCGAGACAGAATGTCGGTCGACCACCATGTCTTTTCTATCTCTCTCTGTCGACCTGCTGTCCTCTCCGCGCCGTCATTCACTGCTCTTTGCTGAAAGGGATTTAATGACACAGAGGAGTGACGGATCTGCTGCACTGAAAGCCCAGACGCCGTCCAACATGCGCACATTCGCGACCAAACATCTCCAAGACACAAAATCATCCTAAGAGATAAATAGCTGTCTGAGGCTGCCGCAGTGAAAGCCTGCCGCCATCAAAACACATCAAGGTTAGGGAGGAATTTTAGAAATACTGGGTCCTCTTAAGGTCCCGTGGAGGGGAGCAGGGGAGGCTTTCAGCACTGAAAAGACTCCTTGCTCGAAGGAACAGAAGACCTGATTTCCCGAATCTCTGAGTGCCACAGCAGAAGAAATGGATGACACTTCTGACATTTCCGACAGTAATACAATGCTGGCCTCCCATTTCAGACAGCATCACTCAGGGTACAGCTTCTTTCTTGAAATAATAACGTCTTCGGGGTCTTGCTGTGGTATTTCAAGGGAGGGAGGGAAATAAAATAAAAACAACAAAGCCGCAGCTTTATTTCTATACTGAAGAGGCAACCGGTTTCCAGCTAATTTGTTTTGAGCTGAAAATAAATCAATACCGCTAACAAGGAAGGAAAATTGGATCAAAACAAAACAGCGGTGAAATAATAATGTTATACAATTTATTGAAAAGAAAGTGGGATTCCTGGTGTTAATATACTGCAGAAATGGATGAAATGAAAACAAGAACCTTTCTGAGTAGATGCAATAAAAAAAAATGTATACAATGGTGCGTAGATATGTCGTAAAGGTCTAAGCTGCAATGCATTTCTATTACCATGCATAAAAAAGGGGAGTATATTGCAAAATAAACTTATTTTAGCATAATAGCGTTATATAATATCATCCCCTTGTCAAGACCATACCTGTAGTGCCTCTCTGACTCATTTAGCATGTCTATATCAACCATTGCCCCTGCAATGCTGCATCTATTTACTCGTGTTTTGTGCCATTAGCAATTAGCTAACACCTGGTTGAAGCAACAATACTTTAATATCTTAATATATTTTCATTGTTTTTTTCACAAAATAATGAAGCCATGTGCGAGTTCGGGCATCTTTGCTACAATGATGGCCTTTTTGTTTTTTAAAGTACAATCATGGACAATTATGGATGAAAGCATGCTTTCTTTCCTACATATTTTCAAAATGATGGACCCTCTGTGTAACTTTATTGGTGTTACTGAGTTTTGTCAATGGTTTCACCGTATATATATATATATATATATATATATATATATATATATATATATATATATATATATATATATATATATATATATATAT
>JAVLVB010001152.1:1184212-1210298 GCA_032876305.1 Orestias chungarensis
TATATATATATATATATATATATAATATATATATATATAATATATTTTTGGATCTTTTTTCGTTGAAAATATGTTGAAAACTGTGTTTGCTTTTCACATCCTCGTTTACAAATATCTACGTCCCTAATAAGAAAATGTATCCATCAAAATGTTTCGGTTTTCTTAGCATTAAAATCCAGAAGGTGACATTTGGTTCTTTTAAAACAAATGCATGTTTTTTCAAGCGGATATTAATAAAACTTAGAACTAGTTTTTGTAACATTTGTGTCTCTAAACATTTTATTTAACTTTACTGAAGCCAAAATAAATCTTAATTGATTCACAAATGTTGTTGATCTCAGATGTAGGACATTATCTAGGGGGGAAAATGTGTTTGTTTGTTTTTAAATAAAATTGTTCTTTTAAGCTTTATCAATGTTTTTTAAGACAGTGTATATACTGTTTAGTTTTGTTTTAACTACGTATTTATAATCAAGAATGTGCATGGATGACGATTAGGGTTGCTGGAAGTACAAAAAGAACAGATGAATTTTGACTTTACTGTTATAAATTTGTGTTTTTTATTTATTTACTTATTCTCAGAATTCTAAGGAACCAAAAAATATTCAAAACTGTCTATAAAAGGCTTTTCTATATACCCGGAGGTTATCTGTTCACTCTTCATCGCTATTTTAAATGTTGTTGTTTCTCCAGCTGTTTGAAACAGCCAACAAGTATCATTTCTACCACAGCCTGGCGCTGCTTGGTGCTGCACACTGTGGAAAACCTCTTTTTGTGAGTAGTCGACGCAAGCTTGTATTTAAGCCATTTCCAAAAACAAATCTGCTGTTTGTTTTTTTTTTGGGAGGGGGGGGGGGGGTTTGGGTAATATGAAGTCGTTTCTAAACCCCATTAAATTTTGACCGATTTAAAATCACTGAGTGAACAATGAAGAACCACTAACACGGTTCAGGGTTTACAGAGAGGAGTTGTTTTTGTATATTTGTTAAAAGTCTAGGATCACTGATAAACAAGGATGAAAGCAGCCTGTAGTGCTTTATGCGCCATAATTGTTTCTTTTTTGACCTCCTGGATGAGTTAGCGATTTGTTCTTGGAGTATTTTTGGTAGGTTAGACACTCCTGGGGAACGTTCGTCAACGTTCTGTTTAATCTAAACGCAGATGATGGCTATCGTTCTCTATCGAGTCCCAAAGCCTAAGAAAAGGATTGTAACCCCCTTTCCAGCCTGATAATGTTGATCACTATTTTCATCTAGGTTTGAATATTTAAGTTATATTTAGTTCCGAACTAATAATCATATCTGGCATTGGATGTTTTGTTTTTGAGATGTTTCCAGTACTTTGTGTTGCGAGACAAGTTCTGTTTAACATACAAAACGTTTTTGTTTTGCATGTTTTGTTTTCCAAATTGATTTTAACAACTTTTTCTCATAAATAAATTAAGCCTCATAACTTGTAGGTGACATGGATTTTACTTTTTTTCCCACCATTACCCATCTGCTACTATTGTAATAAGGATAAAAGATAAAATCATACCAGTTTAAAATGGTCTTCCTTAGAACGCCTTTACACACAAAACGTAGATTTCTATCACTAAACTGCTAAAACTAGCTGCATATACTGTATATCTAATTAGTTACCTTTTCATTGTTTAATGATCTACTAAAAAAAACCTTGGGGTTTAAAAATTAGAAAAATCAATTAGTAAGTTACCAGGATTTTCTAACATTATTAGAAATGTGTTGTTGGGATGATTCCTAATGAAAACAAAACACTGTCACAGTAACAATAAACTATGCAATAAGGCCCATTTTTTACAGCTAGATTTTATGTTTTTACATTCTTCCAATTAGTTTCCAAAACTAAAATAGAATAAATCATAAAGGGGTTTATACATTAGTGGGACATTATTGGAAAAAAGCTTTTAATTGCCCCACAGATCGTTGATACAGAATTGAAAGCCGGTCTACTTTTCAGGCCGGCGCCATCCTCCTGGCAGGGATGGGGATGTTCTGTGGCCCCCTGTACCATCAGGCTCTGACCGGAGACCCCAGCCTGGGCAAACTAGCTCCCGTGGGTGGCATGGCCATGATGGCCGGCTGGCTGGCCATGATTCTCTGAAGGTGCGACAGCTCACGTCTTCTCCCGAGTCCCGCCGTGCCGCAGCGGACTGTCAGACCTCGAACAGATGGAGGGGAGAGCTTGTAGGAGGCTGCTAAAGGGGAAGAGCTGTTATAATGTCACCCGTCCAATGACCGCCTGCTTCTAGGAGGGGGATGTCAGCGGCAGATAAGGTCGCAACAAGATTATCACTTCTCAGCCGTTGCTGTCGGACTCTGATTGCTGCTTTGTGACTGTTTTGCTAAACCTTGGAAAATGACTTCAGTTTGTTTGAAATGTCCCCAACCCTACAGCCATGGTTAAGGAGATCTCTGCTTCGGGAAAGAAGGGAGTACACTGATTAACGGAAATTACAAATGCTGTTGGGTTTACGTTTCTGTATTGGATTCACTGAGTACATCAAAAATAAGAATTATCCTTTTGCATTAATGTTTAATTTGCAATGACCTAATAAATTAAAAAAATGAAACATTTTCCATCAAGTCAGAGTAACACTAGGTTTCCTGCAGAATGATTATTGATGAATAACCATGATGTGCTAAAAAATTCCATCGCAATAAATTCTCAAGACTTCATTAAAGTAGATCTACCAGTTGTCTCCTTGCTTCCATTCACAGAACAGTGATGCTGCGCTGCAGAGAATGAATGGGTTTGACCAAAGGCTGAGTAAAAAAAAAAAAATGCAGGTTGAAGCTAGATGAGAGTATTTGTCTATATTTTTGGTGCCACTCTGAAAGGAAGAAGCCATTACTCGGGATAAAACGTCGTACTGACCATCTTTATAGTTGAGAAATATACTTTAGCTTACAAGCCTGGGAGTTATCCTTACTCTAAGTATGAGGGTGGCAGCAAAATGTTTGGATGTTTTACAGTTGGAAGGATTGGTGGGCAAAAATAAAGCTATAAAAAAAAAAAAAAAATATATATATATATATATATATATATATATATACTGGCAAGACAAACCTTTTAATTTGTGGACATAACTATATTGCATAAAAGGAATAAAACTACATGTGTAAAAACAGACTTTTTGCTCTGAGGAATTGTTAAGATGAATAAGTAATGTGTGCCATGAAATAATTTAGGTCTTAGAAGCTTTAAATACAGAAAATGGCACATAACTTAATATTTCTGTCTCTCTGATGACACTTTAAACTATTTAATTAGACATTACGTTTAGTAACTGTCCTCGAACAGCATTTTTACCAAAGTTCCACTTGCAAATAATTTCTTGGATGTATACTCTTTAAAATGTTCTTAAGTAAAGATGGGCTGAAGTTTTGCTCCTTTTACCTGGGTACAACTTTTTTATGTACTCTGTCCACCTCAGCTATTCGTAAAAATGTGTGTTAAAATACGGTGTCCTCTATCAACCGTGCAAATGTTGATGTCCACGTCAGTTTAACAAGTAACCCGAGTTTGCCGCACATGTAGGTTATAATGTGTAACGTCAGGTTTAGGATATCGTGTCTCTTGGAACTCCGAACGTCTTCACAGTTTCATGCATTTGATCCACTTAGCAGCGCAGCACAAAGAGCTTCATTACCACCGTCTTCCTCTCGGCGGGGGGGCAATGTTCAAATTGAAAGTGAAATCCACTGAAGCGCTAATTTTCAACCCTGATTGTAGAAGCCGTGAATAGAGGGACCTTTTGGAAAGTAGCTGAATGCGCTAAGGTCGTCACAGAAGCCGATGATCTGCTTGGAGAAAAAGGAGCAAAAGACACCAAAGGTTTTTTTTATTTATTTAAATAGCTTCCAAATCATGAGATCCTTATTAGAATTAAGTAAGATGAGGAACTGATTCTGGGCCGAGCTGTCCAAAGGTGCAAAGAAACAGTGGTGGCTTCCACATTTTCAATTTACGAGACAATTTAAAGTTACATGATGATCTGCCCTGTCAGAAAACAACAAAAAGCAGTTTTAGTAGCTTATCCCAGTGTTTTTCAAACTTTTTTGAGCCAAGGTACATTGTTTTCATTGAAAGAATCACGACGACCACCACCAACCAAAAATGTAAACAAATGATGCTCTATAGTCGCATGTATTAAATCTGTAAAATATTAAATATAAGTAATTCTTATCAAAGTGTCTTGAATATGACTCAGATAAACACAAAAATTTATTTTTATCTCTTATTCTAACGTACAATGCTATGTACCTATTGCCATCTAGTGATAGGGAAATTACAGGATTACGCCGCTAGTCACTAAAACACAGCCACTCGAAAACGGCATATTGGCACACTAGTGTGCCCTGGCACAGTGGTTGAAAAACACTGACTTATCCGTATCTTTTAACATTCATCATCTGGCTCACGTGGTTTACTCGTGGTAGAAGAGGAATGCAGTGCTCTTGTGTTTTGGAGCCAAACATCTTAGGCAGCTTAGGAGGGGGAGAGAAAAAGAAAAAGAAAAAGATCCTTTTATCGTCTCAATCACGTGTTTTTGTTTCCACTCTTGTGCCGTGACTGGCGCTCGGTTTGAAAGACAAAACATGTGAATTGCTAACAGGAAATCTGATATCTTAGTAGGGATGTTTCATAAAAGAGCCTTGGCACTGCTTGAGTACGACACCATGTTGCATTTGTTTCACTCAACATTGTTCAGAGACTAAGAATGGATCTCCTTATTACTGCAATAAAAAGGACAATATTTGCCTTTCCGCTTTCGGGCGCTCCACACCACAGATATAATTTAGAAACCGGCTCCCGTGTTTGGACAATAAAATCAACTTGGATGAGCTCGGTTGGTTCTCTGGAAATCTAATCAATCTGTTTTAATCAAATCTACTGACAAGCAGAGTAACCGGGCAGCACCAGTTTGCTTGTGATTGCTTCATAGCGACGTCTGCAACCGTTGGTGGAGTGAGACTGAATGCATGAAGTCATTTGTTGTAACATTTTAGTGTCAAGGTTTTTGTTTTGTATCCCTTTATTCAGTCCTTCCTCCAGATTCGTAACACCATCTACAAAAGCTGTGAGGAACTCACCAAGCTGCTGTTTGACATACAGTTCACCGTTTTGTATTTTATTATCTTGGCCTCTTTGAATCAGTCACCAAAGTTTTAACCAAAGCAGGAACCCAATTCACTGGAGGTCTTATAAAAGTTCATCTCTATTTATTAGAATATAACTGAGAAGAGCGAATCTGATCTGATGGAGCACAAATGTTGAACTGTAAAATACTATGTAGGTTTGCATTGAATTGGTGTCTTTAGATGGGATCTAAACCATCTGCAGGGGTCCACTGTAATACTTTATGCTGCTTGGCAATAAAAAAAATGTCTTTATCAGTAAGGAGCCACATTTTATCCCCATTCCAGCCTGTTGCTACTACTTATTGCTAGCCATTCTTTAAAGCAACATTAAATGTAAACACATCCCTTTTTGAATAAACTTGGATAGACGCTCCACAAAGGGGATCCCTGCTGCTTTGAAGAAGAACTGCAATTAGTGTGTCATAAGAAACATGAATCTGAGTTGTTGATGGTGCTACTTGCCTTTTCAGGTACGCTTAAGGTGTAAAAAGTGACACTTATAATCTATTCGATATACAGAGAAAAGAGGAATCTGCTTCTTCATGTTCCCATGTGTTTTCATATACGGAGGTAGTAGGTCTCTGTGAAAACTTTTTTTCCCATCTTCATTTTGATCCCAGGCAAGAACAATCCTCCCTTGGGTCTCCTTTTTCTTTTAGGAAATTCCCATCCTGATTTCATACTTCTATTACACCACTTTAAGAGATAAACCAGGATTCACTGCTGAGGGTGGCCTGAAGGCAAACTGCCTGAATTGCCCTCTGCCTCTGTCTGTGAACAGAAATAGCAGAGAGACAGATACGAACAGTATACATTGTTGATTATACCCAAGGAGACTTCCTCTCCCTCTTTTCCCTCCACACAAGAATATATTATTGAGTCTGAAAATGTTTCCCTTTTAACTTTCTTCTCCTTTTTTTTTTATCCAGGCGATGGACTTAAATTGCATCACCTTCATCTTTGGGAAGAAAACAGCTCTTCATTACATTGATTTCTCAGTCTGGGTTTGTTTTGGTCCAAATAAAGAGTAAATCTGTGTGAGAGCAAAGTAATGGTGAGCTTATGGGAGCTGATGGGCTGGCTTTGGATGGATGTGTATACTCCATCAAAGGAACTGAATGAAACTCTTTACCCTGGACGCCCGACTCGATTAACTTCCTCCGTCTCGTTCACACGGATCAGGCGACGCACCAGCACCTGCCCCTCAGACACTGAAGCAATATATTAAAGTGCACGCTTCGCCATACACACTGCAAAAACGCCAAATCCTCTCTCAGAGGCATCAATCAGGCGGCGGCTCATACAGCGCAGTGGATATGCTGCAATGTTTCCAGGTCCTCCCCACATTCCGCCGCCCTCGCTGACCTTTCAAAGCCACTTAAATGATGGTCAGTGCTATCAAAGTCTCAGATAGATCCCTCTCTCCAGTGGACACAACAGTCCCATCACTGCAGCCAGCTCTTTTTTTTTTTTTTTGCTTCTGCACACGTGCTCGGCCAGGTTTCACTCTGTTGGGCAGCGCAGTTGTAACGACAATGCAACACCTCAAAGGAGCTGAAGGAACGATACCAGTGGGAGCTGCTATCCTTACTTTATTGTCATAAGCATCCATCAGCGGCAGCCATCTCGCAGAGAAATGTGATGTGTGGAAATTGTTATTAGCCTGCTGGGAGAAGGTATGCAGACGAGGGTTGGGGCTGGGTTTACGTTGGGTAAATGAGATCAAATGAGATTGAATGCCAAAAGACGAGAACGGCTTTCAGAGGACATAAAAGCAGGTGGCCTGAACTTGGAGATGTTCTTGAGGATTGGCTAAAAACTCAGGGAGCGGGCAGCCGAGGTGTATCCACCGTGCAAATTCGCCTGAAAGGCAAATCAATCAATCAATTTTAATAGAGGACCATCATGGTGTTTAAGATTTTTGAGAAGAAAGAACCTGTCCATCAGGGCATGTACAACTCTCTGTCAGCAACTCCCCCTGGACGACCACGAAACAATTTCCGACAATTTGTTGAAACAAAGATTGCGGAGTATGCCATCTTACCAGACGAGGTGCCATTGACATTTGATACGCCTCTGACCAAGACTATAAACAAGACAGTTGGATCATCCATTGTGGTGAAAACCACCAGACAAAAGAGGACACATTTCACCTGTGTTCTGGGCTGCACTGCCTCTGTAATAAAGCTCCCCCCGATGGCGATTTTGAAGCGTAAAACTATGCCGAAAGACCAAGTCTCAAAGGACATTGTAGTTAAAGTCAACCAGAAAGGAAAGATGGTAGGAAATCTGATGAAGGACCGGTTAACGGAGTGCTACGGAAAGCGCCCAGTAGGATTTTTGGGAAGAAAAAAAAGTGCTGCTTTTTTTGCACAGTATGAGGGCCAACATCACCAATTCCGTGAAAGCAGTCATCAAGAGAACCAACTCAATTCATGCTGGTATTCCTGGAGGTACAGCAAAGTATTTGCAACCCCTTGACATCAGTGTGAATCGAGCATTTAAAGCACCACTCAAGAGTGAATGCGGCATAAATCCTTCACAAAAAACTGGCCAAATGCAAAGAGCATCATTTTCCGATGTCTGCCAGTGGATCCTAACAGCGTAGAGCAGAGTCAATGTATCCACCATCACCAATGGGTTCCAAAAGGCTGGACTACTACATGAAGAGGGCACCACAGCTTCAGAGCCAGCTTTACAGCGACACAGAGAGTAACACTGACACAGACACAGAAAAGGTTGAAACAATGCTGTTCTGAGGTTGTTCAACTCCGACACTGAAGAAGATGACTCCAATGGTTTCAGTGCGCAGGAGGAAGATGAATGAACCAATCATAAGGTTTCTGTTTTGTTTGATCAGCACTTTTCCTGTCACAGGTACCCTTCGGAAACTACCGTAATCAGTTTAGTTAAATCTGAACTTTGCAACTTTTTCTTGTTTTTCAACCGTAATAAATGTGATATTCAATATACCTGTTATGACTCAAATTTTTCTTTCTTTTTTTGTCGAGTTTTCGTCAGTGGTTCATGATACAGTGCCACCCCAGGCAACGGGCTAGACATGTTCCTTAAAGGGATTTGTTTGACACAGTTCCTTGTGAAGCAAACCATCACCAACCAACTGGGTGTACTGGGTTATCAGGTGTGAAAACATCCTATTTAGTTGACACTAATGTTTGCCAAGCAAGTATGACACACATCATTTCACCGCCGAGCAGGAAACCAGACAAATACATGTTTAGATTGTTCTTCGTCAACATTTTACAGATGACAGACTCATCCGAATTCAACCTTTATTTTAGTCCTTTCAGTTCAAGCTTCGCAGAGTATTGGGTATCCTGTCAGATGACATGAGTGGCGCCTAGTGGGGTTTATCTGTTGCAAAAACCAAGCCACTAAGCCTTTATTTATATAAAAACAACAATAACTAAACATATACAGCTGATTGAATGTTGTATCGTCATTCAACCCAGGAGGATTAAAGATGTCTAGATACTTTTTTTATATACTTTTATATACTGAAAACCTTTCACTCATTTCCACTAGAACAACTTCACTTTGGACTTTTTGGGATATTTCCAAGACCTGAGATATTGGAATGATTCTGGTTTAAAGAATCTCGTAGCCACAGTTTTCTTTTTTTATTTATTTTCATTTTCCATTACTAGTATTCTCATGTTTGTCGTTTGTCTGCTGAAACAAAGTGTCTTTCCTCTTTAAAAAGCTGAACATGCTCAGACTTAGGAGACTGAAACCTTGGGTTTCACAGCAATACAGGAACGATGCCACAACATGCCTGCGGTTCTATCTTATCAAACCCACCTAAAAGAGAACAGCAAGAAATAGAGCAAAAACATATAAATAAATAAATAATAACGTTAAGGCCTGACAGACAGTCTTTGCTCTCATTCTTAAAGTTTCCCTTGTTTGCCGAAGGCCTGGGGCTGTATTTTAACTTCTCCGTTAGTAAAGGACTCAATTGGATTGCGTTGCTGAGTTCTGCAGAACTTTCATTGATAAATGCTCCATATAAAACTCCACTAGGGCTTCACATTTTATAGCATAGCAGATTTTGTACAGATTGAAAAAAATTGATATGGCATATGCTGCTTTTATACATATGTTTAACTCGTACATACGCATATTTAACTGTTTAATAGTTTTTAATTGCTTTAAATTCCATTAACAACTTTGTAAGTATATGGAATAGTTCTTAATAAGATTATCTGATATGTTGTGGAAACAGTCATTTTTTCAAAAGAGATAATTGGAGATTTTAAGAGAAAAATGCTAGTTAAACACTATTTCCATCACAGGGGAGTAGTTAGAGTTATTAGAGGAGTATAAATACCTCAGTTATTTACCTAAACTAGACTGGAGGAGCAACAAAAACAATCGTACTACATCCAGACCAGAAAACCTGAGTAGCTGATCTCATAATCTATTTAAAGATCAGATTATCTTTAAGAAAAAACATCAGATTAATTCCTTATTTCTTAATTCTATGTAGATAATCATTCTAAACAAACAAATATTTGCACTGCTGTTTAGACGGGTTCTGTCATACTGCCTTTTACATTCTTGACTGCAACATTGTCTTGTGTCTTGTCTCACATATATCTTCTTTATATTTAATTTTTTTATATTGTTTTTATTTTATATTTTTCTGCTGTAACATTGGGAGGAGAGGCAAACACAATTTAGATCCACTGTATGTCCTGTATATAAGCAGTATTGACAATAATAACTACTTGGCTTCACCTGACAAAACAATTACATAAAATATAAGATAATAAACAAAACATCCTATAGTTCTGGTTTTAAAGAATGAATAAAGTGTAGGGAAAAACTACTTGGATTCATGAACAGGCTGAACCAGTGCACTCATCTGCCCCCAGATGATTTAGCACTCATTCATCAGAGCTCCTGGGCATGGATTCCTCCTGTTCCCCATAATAGGATCTGGTTTCTATGAGCAGGTGTGTTAACGCTGGCATGTTAAGCAGCATTTGCACTGTTATTTAAAACATACTGATGGGATGATAGCTTAGAACCAGCATACAGAGCAGGAGCTCCAGATCCCTTTTCAATCACATTTCTGACCTCAGGAACCTAGAGACACACGCACACACACACACACACACACACACAGTCAGCGTGGGGCGTTCACTCCACTCTACCACCCACGCTGGCTAATCCCTGGATCCTTTGAGCAGGACCATGATTTGTGGGACGGTGTTGCCAGGGGGAAGGCGGTAGCGGCGCTCGGTTCCCGTTGGAAATGACAGCCGAGGAAGGCGGATTGGAGCTCGGGAACCAGAGAAGCAGCGGAGGCAGGAGATAGCGAAGGAAGTGCCACACTCCGCCGTTTTCAGAGGGTGTGTTTTGTGGGTGTCGGAGGGCAGCCTCTTAGCCGCACGGCTAATCACTTGTAATGGATCCGTTGTGCGAGTCGGCTCGAAGCTAACGAAAGCCACGTCCGTGCGTGACTGTGGGATGTGTGTGTCTGGGTGTGGGGGGCTGCTGCACTTGTCCCAAAGCTGACATGTTAGCCGTAGTGCTAATTTACCAAAGCTAGTTGGGCTAATAACCTTAGTTAGGGTGTTTCTAGGTAACGCACCGACGCCACCTGAACGCAGCATGACTAGCCGTGTCTTGCAGAGACAGTTTATGTATTTCAACGCTGTCTCCACTACAGTTCAAGATAACTCATCGTATTAAAGGTGTAGGTGTGAACGGGTCGACAGCAGGTAGGCTAATTTAGTCGGCTAGTAGCTTAGCAGCTGGCTCCCTAATTGACCCAGTTTAAAGGGCCAGAGGCCATGTTGACGTTCCTACACGACGTAAAACTTTGTTTACAACTTTTTTACGGCTTTATATTGTTACAACTGTTTCCCGCTACAACCCTGCGTCGTGTCGTTTTTTTACCCTCCACGCTTAACATTAATATAAAAGTTTCGCCTTTCTAGGTGAAACTTTTCTGTTGTTGTCGTTTTGTTGCAACATTTAGCTGTTAGCTTTAATCCGCTAACTACACCAGCCGCGGTGTCACGCGCTCGTCTACCCTACAGGCAGAATTCGCGTCTCCGTGGCAACGTAAACAAACTGAAGTGGGTCGATGAAATTTGATGAAGTGGACCATCAATTGAATGTGCTAACCATCTTTTTATTAGTGAAACTTTGTTTTAGATGGCAATATGTTAGCAAAAACAAAAACGCGCAAAGACTAACTTCATTTATAGAGTTTATGTTCTGCTTTACTGCAATAGCAGTTCAAATAGTAAATAGTAACTACTAACTTCGTCTTTCACCCCCATAGCATGTTTGCTTTCTTAAAAAAAAATGACAAGATCTATTAAGATTAAGATTTTTCTTTATTTAGTTATGACTTTTCACAACAGAAAGTTTTGTGGAGGGAAAAAGTGTCAACACAAGCAAATGTGATACTTGCATGATTGTTAAGCACATCCCCTACTGCCTGTACAAAATGGAAAAAAACAAATCTAGTTTAAATGATGCCCCTTAAATTACATTAAAGCATAAAAAAAGGATATTAATAAACCTTATTTTATATTATATCTTTGTACCTCTGCAACAAGCTGTAATGTTCTAACGTAAAAGTGGATTGGTTTTAATATATGTATCTGATAAATTAAATACTATAATATTACAGACCGAAATTCAAACAGGAGCCCCAGATATACCATATTCTACAAAAAAAATCAAAATATGCTTGAAATTCAACCAGGTTCATGCTATTTTAAGTTGAGAAATGCATTATGGTTATTGGATGAGCTCTTTGGAAAAAACAAAAACAAACATAAAACTTAACCTGTATTTATTTACCATAACTTGATTTGATTTGATGCTAGTTTTTGTTTTTTTTGTCCTATTAAAATATGGTGTTACGTGCTTGTCCACAGAGTCATGTGACTCACACTAGACATAATGGAATAAGTCCAGCATTTATAAGGCAAGTAATAAAAGCTCTTTGTTTTGATGAGGGGATCATGAAGCTAAGATTTGTTGTTGTTTTAAGGAAACAAACAGGAATCCACTTGTGGACTTAAAACCAGTTTTTTGTAATTATTTATTTTTTAAAGAATGCAAAGACAACAATATTGAGTTGTTAAAATAACAAGTATACACCAAACTCTAGCTTGTTATCTTGGATTCTTCGTGTTGTAAATCTGTCCTGAAAGAGATCTTTATTAAATTTGTGAGTTCTGATGAGATTCCACCAGATGGTTCAGGACTGAATGTAAATGAACAGAAGCAACTTTGCAACTAAGACCAAGTCAAAGTTTGTACTCGGTTATTAGACTGATGAGGTCCAAGATAATATGGATGCACACAATACTGTAGCAACTTATTTATGATTCATGATCATCATCAGTATGATTTAAAAAACAGTTTGTTATCCCTTTTATAATGTCCTGTTTTTTAACCGGAATAATTGTGTAAATCTCTCCCTGACGGGACATTTGTTAGCAACATGTCGCCTAGCCTACTGGAACTGACTTTCTTTTTTCGTCCTCCTGTCTCCGCAGGCTCGCTGAGATGGAGTCGCTAATGAACGCGGTGACCCCGCGCTCGCCGGCCCCCGTTAAGAAGCTGACCGAGGTGGACTTCCGCTCGGGGGCCACCCTGGAGCAGCTGTCGGCCCAGGTGTCAGAGCTGGTGCTGCTGGAGCAGGGGGAGTTCGGGGACCAGACCGCCTTAGAGGTTCACACTGCCAAGGACTTTATCTTCAACATGCTCGGTACAAACGTTGATTTCATTTGTCCTGCGGGTCTAAGGTTTAATATCCCTGCTTTTTTCCTATTGTAAAGCTCTTAAGGTTGGAGGATTGGGAAGGACTCTGTAGTTCTTAGGGTGGCAATGCTTACTCTTTGTTCTCATGTTATTATTCTTACTAAAGCTTCATTTGCAGATATTCACTTGATTATTCAATTAAAGCCTTAAAAATTCTGGAAGTGCATGCGGGAGTATGATAAAATGTTTGAGTTAATCCATTGTCTAGTAATCGTTGGCTCTAGATGATCTTTGTTACAGGCTGATGAGTTTAAACCATGTCCTAATGTGAGACGTTTTCTCTTCTGTAAAAACAAACAAACTCGGAACCGTTCCATTGCCATTTTGATCCATATCAACTTTTTCCATGGTGTCCATAAGGTAGGGAGGTAGATTGATATCGGATAACCAAGACATTCCAAATTGTAACATCAGTCCTTCTCTAGTTCACACAGACCAGTTAAGGAGCCTGGGTGAACACTGTTGTATTCCTAAAGGTAGCTGGCAGATGTCGCCTTGTCTAGTTAGGTTCATGCATTAAATTCCCACCTCAGTAAATACTAATGCTGCGTACCCACCAAACGCGTCTAACGCTTGAAGTCGAACACGTCTGCTTTTTGTGCACTTTTTACGGTCAGACGCTTCAAACGGCATATCAGAAATTACCGTAAAATTCAGCAGCGTTCGGAGGTTGGTGATTTTCTCCGGCCCCCTCTGCTCTGACGAGGCTGCCGATTTCGCCGCTAGATTCGTCTCACTTGAATTGGCGAAAACAGCAACAGTAAATCTGTCCGCAATTATCACTTCTGAATCTGCCCCCCCGTTGGAAAGTTGGTCACTACGACACATAGAGGGTGTTCTCTGATTGGTCGACGCTCAAGCGTGCAGCGGCGAAAGTTCCAATTTTTTGGAGCGTTTTGAGCTTCATAACTCGTCTGACGCTCTAGAAGGCCAAAACCCTCTGGTCTCAACGCGCGTAACGCGCCACGAGACTTCTCAACGCTCTTAGACGTGCGTTTACATAGACTTTGCATGTAAACGAGATGCTCTTGACGCTCCAGATACTTTCGGTGGGAACGTAGCATAAAGCTGCCGCCTCGCTGCTTTCTGTCTGTCTTTCTGTGTTGTCCTATTTCAAAACGCCCAACATGTGGACCTCAGTGTAAAGAATTGGTGGGGAATTCACGCAACATGAAGTCTTTCTCAAATTTCTGAACGACAAGGGGTTGCTTTTAGTAAGTTTCTTTTCTGAATAGTGTGAGCATGTCGGTATCAGTGGTGTGAAATTCAGTTTTCTGCTGCTACTTATATTAAATAACCAAGAATTAACGCAGGGTTGAGTGCTTCCAAGATCTCAGGTCAATACTAGACGTTCTTTGTATTGGTTAGAGTTGTCAGCTTGATTCTGAGTCTGGCATTCAGCACATCCCACTGGTTTCCACTTTTGGGAAACGGATAGGTCTCTACGGTGTCAACTGCGTAGTAAGGCAATGTTATGCTGACGAGACATTACCAGGTAGTACAGCACTTCTTTTGATTTTGTTTTTCTTGGAATAAGGTAAAAAGAAAAATACATTTGAATTGCAAAGCTGGTGTTTTATTCATTAACGTATGCAGTTTATTAGTAGAGAGTGTTACGGCAAGTGGTAATACCACTTTTATCCAAGATTTTGTCCAAGCACTCGTTTGCACACGCTGATGTTAGCAGTTTGATATATTGTGCAGTTTTATGTGAAACATACTTAGTATTGCTAAGAATGGTCAATTGCTTGATCCTGAGTTTGCCATTAGTCTTGGTTTTTGCTGTTTTCTGTATTGGATAAACAACTGTGGTATAACACGGCCAATTTCCTAGTCTGTGCACCGGTTTTTCCTGGCAATGATTGAATGGTGCAATCTTTCCTTGTTTCACAGTTTGGAAGCTATTGGCTAATTTAGTAGGACAAACTTTGGTTGTAGCGTCTTCTCTATCTGATTAATTTTGTGGATTAAGCAAGATTTAGTTTGCTGTGACCCGTTTTCTTGTTCCGTCAGCTGCACTTTGACCTCTATTGTCTCAGTCAACAATACTGTCAACAGGATCATTTTAAACATTTTTCAAATAGACGCCAAAGTAGTTTTCCAAGTCGATGCGGCAAATACCTGCAAGGCATAATTTGATAGGGGATGAAAAGGAGTTATTTCTAAGGTTTACATTTCATGCTGATTCACACAGTTCAAATTTCTGACGCCCGTCGTCACACTTTCATGAACGAAGGTTTGTTGTTATCCCGGACCGACTCAGAACTCCTTTAAAAACCGAACGTGAGGTGTTAAAGCTTCTCCAGTAGGTGGCATCGTTTCCCCTCTAAGTGGGCGTTGTTTGAACTCCACTTTCTTCTTTGCTTTGTATTGAAATGAGGCAGTCAGATAAAACTGAGGCTGTGTCTTATCTCATTAGCCGCTTTTCCTGCGTCGGTTGTCTGATCGCTCTGCGGGAAACCAGGAATCCAACCCTTTTTTTTCTCTCATCTTCTTGCCTTCACGCAGACAGATATCACGTTTTCCCCCCAGTAGGAGTCTCTTTAATTCTCCTGTCATTTTCCTAAAGATCTCCCAATATCTTCTTTGAGGTTTTTTTTCTGGGATGCTGTCGGCTGGCTCCGTCACCGGCGGTGCTCTGGTATCTTCGCACCCCCACGCCTCGCCTCGCCTCGCAGCACGGCTGCAACGAATTCCTCTGTGTGAAGAGGGGAAGAAATAAAAGTTTGACACTTTGAACAGTCCATGAAGTTTGCGTTAGATTCGAGAACTGTGGAGAACTGTGGAGTCAAACGTACGCCGTCTTCCTCTTCGGCAGCCTACGGCCCCCCAAGGTGGATGAAAGGCGGCTGTAGAAGCGGATACCGTCCCGATCTGGGGGAGTCTTATTACTTGTAGGCTCACCTCCGCTTTTGCCGGGCTTTTATAAAGTTTGAGCTACAGACGAAGTCTCACTTTGGCTGTCAAGGAAAAGGCAAGTAGAGGAGATTAAACTCGCACACAGACTTTTTTTTCTCTTCCTCGCAGCCCGACATGCCTCCTGTTTGGGTAAACATTGCGGTTTCTGGCAGCTGCTGGGGCTTCTGTATGAATCTTGTAAAAAAAAAAAAAAAAAAAAGTCAGATAAAGGAAGAAACAGACAAAAGTGTGTTTGTTAGACTGAAAGTTCAGAGTTCATCCTCCGTCTGAGCTCAGTAACATCTCCTTAAAGCTCGATCAAAGCGTCAGACGTCCCGTTTTGGTCGGAGATGCTTTTTTTTGTCAGGCAAAGGAAAACTTGTTACAAGCTGATGGATTAAAAGCTTAAACTAAACTGTGAGAACAACCCAGATACATCCAGAGGGATTTTTTTTATTATTTACCTCTGCTGCTTAGATTAATGTTGTTGGTCTCAGTTAGGCTACCTGGCGGGTGAAAATGTGACTGGCTGTAAAATAATCACGGATTAATTGAGAAAACAAGAAAAGCGAACAGAGTGAGTCCTGCCTTCAGTTGTGATGAATAAATTTTAAATAAATGTTAAATATCACATAAGTTATGGGAGAAAAATAAGTTAAATATTGAAAAATATCTACTGTAAGACAATTGTAGAGAATGACAAATTTGATTTCCATTTTGCGAGAACAAAAAAAAGTGACTTTTTTTTTTTCACACAACGTTGGCCAGTAAATATTACTCTAAATGAGTTAACAAGCACAATAATAATAGTTAAAATAATAGAAAAGTTTATAAAATATTAATATTTGTACTCACAGTTTTGTAAAAGTCGATGATTTCTTGTGGAGAAAAATCTAACCCAGAGGAGGAAAGCTAATAGTGGATAGGCGGGCTTTGAATAGGCGAGGGGCCGAACAGATCCTCTGAAGCCCCGTTCAATTATAAGAACAGAAGTAAATACCGTATTTAACCACAAGAAGACATGGAGATTAATTTAAAATTGCCATTAGCAAAGTAGCTATTGCCCCGTCCCAAAAGTCGCTAATAGTGGCTAAATGACGTCATCGCCTGATGGGAGAGGAACAACGTGAGTGGAAAACACCCTAAATACATTTAGAACTACAAACAAACTTTTCTGTCTATTCTTGTTTTTATTTTTTTTAGGGTGACATCACCAACCCTCCTTCTTTATCCGGGCTTGGGTACGGAAAAAATGACCCAATTGAGACGATTTAAAAAGTTGGTAGATTTGCCGATAGTTGCTTTTTTAAATTTTTTAAAAAATGTCTTAAAACTCGCTAAACTTAGTGCTAAGCTGGCAACACTTCATCAGTATGGAAAGCCGTTTCATTCCAAATTAAATTAATAAATAAATATTTTGGAAAAATTAAAATATATATATATTTTTATAAATCTTCCTTTAATTTTCATTTTATTTTATTTCATGGGGATATTAATTTATTTCTGGAATTATTTATTTATTTAATTTTGAATGAAACTAATCCGTTTGCTAAACTGTTGTTAAATCTAGAGGGTTTAACGACATCTAGGATAAATGTTTGGTTTTTTTTCCAGACGCTGAATGTTTTTATCCGTATATTAATAAGTTTTATAGTGGATTAATGTCCTGGTGAAAAACCCAGATGGGTCTAACAGTCTGTCTGTGGATTTGAAGGTAAAGTTGAAGAATTTTGAGCTGGACTCACTTTGATGCCACTCCCGGTAAAACAAACCCGCAGCATGATGCGGCCGGCGCCGTGCTCGACAGCTGTTGTTTGTTAGGAAAAAAAACCTAACCGACTATTTCACACATGTATCTTGTTACCGAGACCAAACGGCTCAATCTTTTATCTCCAGAATATTTTGTTTTTGTGACTAGATTATAGGGCGGGGTTAGGAATATCTAAGTTATGGTCTTAGTTGGCAAAGATATAGTTTATAAAAAGAATGAAAAATGGATCAAAGTAGCCTTCTCATTAAATATATTCTGAAAGCGTTGAGACTTTATTAGCAGAGATTAATGTATTTCAATCTTTAAATGAATGATGACGGATTGTTGTTAAAGATTGGTGGGTATTTCTATTGTGGCTTTTGTGCCACAATAGAAATTCTAAATCATTAGAAGACCATAACTATGAGGAGCGGATGTCAACATTGTTTAGAGAATGATCCAACTGGGGCGAAATATTTCCGCTTAAAGCCTTGACCTCATTTACTGGAGCTTTTATTTTCTATCATAAAGAAAATTTAAACTTCTGTGTTTGTTATGCTACTTTATTCCTGAGCAGCCTGGCCGAGAGCCACGGCAACGCGGGTCTGCCGATGACGAATAAAAAAAATCCCTCGTGTGATTTTAGTCGCTCGTCGTTTGTGCACAAGTTCCATCAGCTCGGCACCCAATCGAGGCCCAATCAGAGGGGCAAACGAGCAGCGACGGCCAGAAAAAAACGCCATTGTTGCTCGCTGTCAGCTTTTTTCACCGTGACACAGCAGCCACCCTCACCGCGTCGGTGAGTATTACAACAGACGGCGATGAGTTCACGGCCGTCTCTGATTGAGACGCTGAGCAACGTCCCCGCGTCTTGCGGCTGAAAATGTCACATCTGATCAGCCGTTTAAGGCGTCTGCTCGGCTCCTAATTCGACTCGACTGGGGTTTTTGACACCGCGTGACATTGTTTGACACAGCATTCAATTAAATGATTAAGGGGTTTGAAATATCCCAAGTATTCCTGAGGCGACGAGTGAAACGATTAGTAGCTCTCAGAAGATGACGGGGTCTTCTGAGCGAGCTGAGAAGTCTTTCCTTGTCCAGATGGTAATAGTTAAAGTTTGGGTCATCTGCTGACTGTAAGTTTTCCTTATCTCTATTGATCTCCTCTTCTGAGAAGGAATTATGAAAGGTTACCCAGGAAGGAACTGATGCTACAACTGGGAGCAGCTGATTGGTGTCTCAAAAGCAATATTTTGGAAATTTGACATCCAAATACAAGAAAGTTTGATTTCAAAGACATGGGAAGACAGAGATTTAAAGAGGAGCGGCAAAAGCAAATGGTGATAGTATTATTAAATGTCACGATGACAAAATCAGGTGGATTGTATACTTGTTTTTCTTCCGTCGGCTGTTTCTACATCTGTGCTTCATATTCTGTTCGACCTTCAGCATTTTTTGCAATTTGTAGATCAGATTTATTAGTTAACAACTATTACAATCGCAGCACTCATTTCCAATGGAACTATTGGAACTATTGTGCAAGGGTATATTATAAATGTATCATAAATTAGCGGCGAACTATGCTGAGATCCAAAACATGTTACTGTAAAATTGAGCTTGCATGTCAAACAGTAATGAGACGGCCGTACAGCAACAGTCTTCAGTCAGAGGCTTTTTCAGATTCGTTGCAAGAGGTTTCTTCTGTCTACACCATCACCTGAATTAGTCGGGTTGTTTCCAGCGACCAACCTACGTCTGGTAGACTCTATGCAGAACTTAATATACTACAGCTTCATGGCTCCAATTAGAATTCAAGCTAATTTTATCTGCAATAATTGGGACCTCACGGACACACACCTTTAAAATTTCTTCCCAGAATTTTCTAGTTTATACTTGTTCTTTGTTTTGAAATGTAGTTTCTAATATTTACATTAAAAAAATGCAATAAAATCATGGAAGAGTGGCAAAAGCAAACAAGGTGGATTAGCAGTGCTTGCCCACAACTGATCGGTTTCATGTCAAACACTGTCTCTGCTTTAGCCGTGAGAAAGTCACACAGCAACAGACTTCAGTCAGAGGATTAAACAGATTTGTCGCAAGACTGACTGCTACCAGAGGCACTTCCGGACCCTCACCATCTGCAACGACTCGGATCGAGATACTGGGTTGAAAGGAGTTACAGAAACATCGTATTTTTAATAGAACCATTAAAGTCGGCTTGTTTTTCATTTGAGACATTTGAAAATCTTACCCAAAAGTCAGCTCCTAACGCCTCGGCCCACCATGATATTTTTTCCTCCTTGGCAATAATTGTCTGTCATTTAGCAGCAGGTAATACACCGGTATTACTGACATCAAGGCGGCAAACGGGACCCGAGAAGCCACCGACAGCCTTCACTCTGCAGGTGGTTCAGACACAACATATCTGTCATTTCCCATCATTATGTTATGCCCACACACACACAGGCAGGCACAGCAGGTGTTTTAGCATGTAAAACGTGTGTCTCTGAGCAAATCTTCTGCCATATCTTGAACTCATAAACGGCAAGGCGGCGGTTTTTTCGCAGCTCCTATCGGCGGGCCGTTGATTGAGCTGAGGATATGAGAAGAGCTGACAGAGGAGCGGTAACATCCAGTTGAGATGTTTGAACATGAACTAGTTGGTTTGTGTTGATTCTTGTTTTTTTTTGTTTGTTTTTTTGTTTTGTTTTTATCGGTTAATCCAGAACTTGCTAAACTTTTTAGCTTGTGAACCCATTCCCCCATTTTTATACGACAGCTACACTGCAACAACATAGAATCTTGCTAGGTACATTTTTAGCATGATTGAAAAAGGGTAAAGCTGAATTACCAGTTAATTCAGGGAAAACATATAGAAGAAGGTTTTAAGTCAGTAAATGTTGAATATTGATAAAAACTCTAAGTTTCCTCTGCAGATTTTTTCCCCCACTTGTATTTGACCAAATTTTTTTAACATTTTCAAGCAGAAAAATCTGCCAATGAATCTTGTAATTTTAATCAATTCTCAACATGCATTGACTTAAAACCTCCCATAGGTTTTCTGTGAATTTACATGTAATTCAGCCTTTTCATTTGTTTTTATCAATATTAAAGTGTTATGGAACTAAAACTAGCTCCTACAGCTTCTTAAAAAATATTCATAAACTAGTTTAATTTCAGGTGTTGGTAGAGTTTTATCTTGTTGCGGTGCATCTTTAATTTTGTCCCTCTTGGCCCTTCATAGACCTCAGGTGTCACATCACTACGATTTTAAAACTAACTTCACATTCCTCCACTTCGACTTTACTTTCTTAAAGAAAATGAAATATTTATTTATTTTAGAGCATCAATGTTTGGAATGATTTCATCTACATCGATCACTCAAAAGTTAAATCAAGCAGTTTTCTTAGTAACTCCCTGTTGGACGCTTGGTACTTCAGAGGAGCCTGTAAAAAAAAAAAAAAAGTCTAATGTCTGCTTTAACTTCTGTGTTCGAGGTTGTTCTTCGTATTTCTTGGCTGTATGACTCATTCTTTTTTTTTTTTTAGAAGCTGAATAAATTGGCGGGAGGCTCTGCTACTAACATACTGAGCTGTGTGATCAGGCCTCTCCTCTCTTAGGTTTGATCTTTTACTCCATGTAAATGAGTGATTTGGGAGCCAAACGGGAACCTTACTTCTGAGATCTGATCGGCTTGATTGCTGTGCACTTTTATCCTCTTATGTTTAATTATTACATGGTCTGATTCAAATATAATGTACATTTAATTTCTGATTTCAAAGCAACACTAAAGTAGTTTCAGTTTTGGTTGTTTTTGGTGGCCAGTGTGGACAAAAGCGGTACTGTTTTTTCCAAAAGGGAGACTGCATTTCCCATGAAGACTAGCCCACAAAATCCTGATCTCCCGGTCGCCTGCCGTTGGATTGAAGTACATTTCTCTTTCCAGTGTCTGTGTGAAGGATGAATAGCGATGAGGTGATGAATCTAATTGTGGTGAAACAATGTCAGATGATGATGTTAAAACCAAGAAATGGGGGAAGTGACGTATGCCGTAAAGCAGTTCAGCACATTTGTAGTTGTTTTGTGTGGCAGGGATCCTGCCACTTCCTCAAAGTTGCTTAGTGCTGGTTAAAGCGATACGGACCTATGACAGAGGCGTCATCCAGCGAGCTGTAAGTTGACGTATAATCACAAAAGTTATGAGAGTATTTTCTGAAGGTTAAAAAGTTACCTAGTGTTGCTTTAAGTCTAAGAAATTATTTCGATGTTTAGTCACTGATGGCGAGTGAGCTCTAACCTATGGTACACTGTCGGTTAACTAAGTCTTCTGCATGGTTTCCAGGTTTGCACACTGACCTCCGACATGCATGTGATTTTATTTTCCTTAGCTCTTTTTTTATGCTAAGCTGCCAGTAAGTGGCTAATTCTCTGAGGCTCAGCGGTTGGAGACGACTATCTGATCTGTCAGGGTTCGGCTAACTGACAGATCTAAGGGCGAAGCAAGCCGTGCAACTTTCTACATTTAAAGTTTGCACATCAACGTTAAAATACATTTTTATTCCCGTCACGTTGGCACATGGAGACTTAAATCATTTCTTGGTTGGTTTATGAAGATTTAGAACAAGCAGATATTTTACTCAGCCGGTTTGAAAGGAGTTGCGTAATAATCACCAGAGGCTGGTCATTTACCACTGGGGGGAGCAATGGTTCACGTTTCAGAAGCTCTGTCTTTCTTACAACGCCTCCAGAACTCTGTGGTCTGGCTTTTATGCAAAGAAAGACAAAAGACGATCACCCGCTCATTCATTTTCATGTCTTTAACTCGGTTGTTTGATTAAAACTAGACCGTTCCTCAAGTGTGTGACGTTTTGATTCAGAACCAGCCGGTGAAGCTGTCCTGGGAGAACAAATTAAGTCAACTAAAAACAAAAGCTCTGCGTAAGTGTGTGCACAACCGCGGATTCTGCCTGGAGATACAAAACGACAGAAACGAGAGGCTTTGTTGTAGACTCTTTAGATAAGACCTAAATGGCTTGAGTCCTGCACAAGTTGCATGTTCCCTGTCTTCCAGCTCAATCTTTTGTCACACCAGCCCCTCCATTATGAGTTCATACCTCTTTTTACTCTGAATCAGTGTCAAAGAAGCGGGATTTAGCTTGTTGGGAAGACTCTGATAGCAGCAGATGTTCAGACTGGACGCTAATGAAAATGCAAAAATGATCAAGGTCCCTGCATCCGAAAACGACGGACGACGAACAGAACAGAGAAAATATTTGGCATGTTTTGCACCAGCCATCATCAAAACAGTGTTTAAAAAAAAACATAAAAATGTCTGCTCTATATTTTTTTCCTTCAGCTACTGGGATGTTTTAAAGTCTCTATGTTCCTGTCAACGGTTATAGGAATACTAAATTAGTTGATTAGTCAAAATGATTCATCATGATTGATCCAATGAATCGTTTCACCCCTAGAATTAATTCATATTGGAAAGAGAAATGTCATTTTATGACTTTTTAACATGCTTTTTTTTCAGCCTGCACCTGTAAGCCTCATGTCCGTGTAACAGGATGAGGGGATCATGTCGGCAGATTTGCGCCCCGGTTGCAGCTAGTTGGCTCGCTCTGGTGCAACGCCCCCCCCCCCCCATTTTAGGGCCTCTTAAGTCCATTTTGACCGATAAGCGCCGAGGCTGCAACTCTCTCCATCTCTCCCCCGTGACATCGGGCTTTGCGTCCGACTAGAAGCGGGTAGCAGTCGCTCATGGACACAGTTGCTCATGGACACAGTTGCTTTTTGGCTCCCCTTTTTTAAAATTGGCAGAACGTAATCTACTCTGGTCTAGAGGCTGTGGGTCCCAATGCCCCGACTCTGCAAAGTATACAACACAGCTAAGTGGTCATAGGGGGATTTACAGGCTTGAGTTCCTCACATGTGGAGGGAAGGAATGATTTTTAGAGGCCCGAGGGAGCTCGGCTACTGGCAGGCTTCAAAATACTGCAGGAAAATGATGGAACGATGAAGTGATTGCTCAAGTCTCTCCAGGACTCCTCGTGAGGCTTCCTGGAACGAGCTACTCTGATGGAAATGCATGATTCAGGACTATGAGGAGGAGTTTATGAAATATGAATAAACAACGGCCAGACGTGGTAGATGTTTCGCATTTAGGAGGAACGGACAAACTATCAGCATGACTGGTGCCTGCTGGTTCATCATGGGAAGGCTGTTAGTTGGTTGCGATCGGCAGCTTTTCCAGCAGATGTCACTAAAGACTCAGAGATGACTCTGCTTTAACTGCATGGCTTTCAAATCCAGGGTTAATTTATAATTTTTTTTTACATTTAGGCTTAAAATTAAAATCTATTTCTGGTATAATCTTGTCTTATCTTCATTTTTAGGAAGTTTCTATAAAACTTGTAACTTTTTTTTAACCAAAATGTTTTTTTTCTTTCTTTTTTTTTTGTTTTGACCTGTATCTCATTAGGCACTAGGTTCTTATAAAGTATAAGCTTTTTTTTTTCTTAAGGGAAAATACCGTATTTTTTGGAGTATAAGGCGGGAGCCTTAAATCTTCTCCAAAATTCGGTCGTGCGCTTTATAATCCGGTTCTAAAACCTGTAAAACCGTTGTTGTGCGACTTTGGTAAGCGCTGCGTTTGATTTACTGTCTGAGCGTCTTTATGACATGATTGAGCGGTTGAACGGATATTTGAAGGAACAATAAATTTCAAGCATCTGCGCACAAATCTCACAAGCTGCTCGCGCATCTTTGCTCGCGCCCCGCACATCTCAGTCCTCATAATTCAGTGAACAGTCCCAAAAATACGGTATACATAAAACCCAATAAACAACCGTACCGCACTGTTGCTTTGACTAACGCCTTCATGCTTCGTGGATCCCGGCAGCCATTCAGGCGAGCCTACACACTAAGGGTAGCGGTAATCAGCAAACACTGGATAGATTGAGTTATGCAAACGCAATTAAATCCTCCTAAAAAAACATAAAGGTTGTAAACTGCATCACTAGAAGTCAAAGAGAAGATTAGGAGCTTCTTAAAGAGACGGAGGCTAATTACAAGTGTCAGATAAGAATGTAAACCACAATTTCGATTACTTTTAAGTATTTATATGTACAGTATTTTCACTACAGCTAAAGGTTTAATGGTCATCCCATGATGCTATAAATCATCTCTATGTCTATTAATATTAAACATAAATCAGGCTGGAAGCTCTGACTTTTTCAGTTCCTACATTTTTATCCAAACCTTGAAGCTTGTTTTTAGATCTGAAGTATGCATGTCTGTGAGAACCACCTTTCTGCTACAGGGAGGTCTTAAATGTCTTCCCCTCCTCTAACCCTGCCAGGTTTAGTCCAGAAGGTCGACCAGCGCCTCCCGGTGGCCAACGAGTACCTCCTCCTGTCGGGCGGCGCCCGGGAGGGCGTCCTGGACCTGAACCCGGAGGACCTGGGCGAGTATGCCAGGGGAGCCGACTTCGACCTGGACTTCACGCTGCTGGTGCCCGCCTTGAAGCTGCACGACCGCAACCAGCCGGTCACGCTGGACATGAGGCACTCGCCGCCGTGCCACTCGTGGCTCAGCCTCTGCCTGTGCGACTCCAACGTCCTGTCGCGGTGGAGCATCTGCTGCCAGGAGGAGAGCGGGCTCGCCGGCGAGGAGGACGCCGAGGAGGAGACGGGTGAGCCGAGAGGACGAATGGGGAAGTTCGCGGGGTAGGATGGAAAATCGATGGTGTGTAGAGATAAAGAAGGATGAAAGTGTTGAATGAGTAACTGGGGATATATTGGGTTTAGTGTTTTCTTCAGGTAATTTGATGCATGATGCTGTGATGCAATTCCAGCCGACAGACCGGCGCAGTGGGGCGGTTCTTCATAATAAAACCCCTCAGATGGGTAAAAACTGAAGAAAAAAAAAAACAAAAAACGCCTGAATTTGACTCCAAAACATTTGTGAGCAGAACTAAGCAGTTGAAAGTGCGAGATAACGCAGCGGTTTGCAGATTAGTCCAGAAAAATCAATCTGCAGCTCGGACTGTCAGAGGGGGAAAGTAATGACATTTATCGGTATGAATGTCTTTAATTTTTCGAGCGGTTTGGGAAGAAGCATCTGCTGGATAATCTGGATGTGTAATAACATTTCCCACAAGCCACGTAGAACTGAAGAACTGCCTGCCGAAGTTTAAGCAGCATGTGAACATTCCAACACGTGGAAATAACACGCTGGACCGTGTTTACACCAACCTAAGAGACGCATACAGAGCCTTCCCCCGCCCCCACCTCGGGCTCTCCGACCACATCTCCGTCCTGCTGGTGCCTGCCTACCATCCCCGGCTGCGACGCTCCAGACCCACACAGAGGACCATCACTGTGTGGCCCAGTGACGCCGACGCCGTGCTGCAGGACTGCTTCGACTGCACAGACTGGCAGGTCTTCAGAGAGGCTGCT
>JAVLVB010001152.1:1210398-1260331 GCA_032876305.1 Orestias chungarensis
TTAACACCGTATATTCTTATTTTATTTATTTTACTTACTTTACTTCGATTTTATTTATTTTAATTTTATTTTATTTTTTTAACTTATTTTATCTATTTTAATATTAGCTCTTGGGTGGAATAGTACCGTGAGTACGTAATTTCGTTCCACTTCATGTACCATCATGTATGTAGAATGATAATAAAGAATCCTTGAATCCACAAGATCTCAGGGTGCTGTAATTGTTGAGGGAGGAGGGACGGTGATTAAATCAGGCTAGATGACAAAATGTGTCACCAAATACTGCTGAGAGATGGGGAAGGAAAAAAAGCTGGTTATGTATTAAATGCTCGATGACTTCTCTGGAAGTGTCACCTGAGCCCAGACAGGTTTGCTTTCGAAATCCTATCAAGCTGGTGCAGCTTCACAATGTCGGGTAGAAAAGCAAACCGAACCTGACTGCCATGTCTGCCTGAAGGCGGTATCCTCCACGCACTCCTCTCACAATCAATCTTAAAGGAAGCAGACGGCCGCATCCATCCCTCCGTTTATTTCTTGATTCACATACCGGGCGGCTAACCGATGCACGTGTAAGCACGCAAGCGCACAAAACGTTAGCTTTATGTTAGCAGCTTTAGCAAACAAGCGCGTGCCATAGCGAGTCACTCTTAGCAGGGGCGGAGCTAGAAGGGGGGCTGTGGTGGCACCGGATCCTCATGAGATCTGATTAGACCCCACGGGTGCTAGCCCAGGTGACATGTCAGGACCCCGCGCGGTGCAACAGGGATATTTGTTTGCTCTTTTCTCAACAATGTATTTCATGTGTCTTTTGTAATTTTATCCCCCCCAGTTGAGTTTTCAGAGAAAAAAATCGGATTTTATTTTAGCCCAAAATGGCTCAGAAGTTTGTTACTACTCCTGAGTAGCTATCCTCTCTAACCTGTCTCTGCTCTGGTCAGGTAAAGGCTCCATCACGTCTCTGGGCTCTCCTCAGTCTCTGGACGGTTGCTACTTCTCCCCCGCCTTGGTGACGGACTGGTTCTGGGGGGTAGTGAGCGCGGCTGTGGACGGGTTGAGGCGCAGCCCCCAGAGAGGCATCCCGACGCCGGAGCGGCTGGAGAGGAACGGACCGCTGACCACCATCATCCTCCAGGTACGGACCGGACCGTCAGCCGGCGGTCGGCTCGATTGTAGCACGTTGCGACGATAACCCTGTCGTGCGTCCTTCCCTGCAGGCGGGCTCCAGCCGGGTTCTGTACGACCTGCTCCCCGTGGTCTCGTTTCGGGGCTGGCCCGCCGTGGCCCAGGGCTGGCTGACGGCCAACCACTTCTGGGACGGTAAAATCACAGAGGAGGAGGCCATATCGGGCTTCTACCTGCTGCCCTGCTGCTCCCCACTGGGCGGCCGGCCAGACAGGGAGTGGAGGCTGGCCTTCTCCCGCAGCGAGGTGAGGACGTCTCTACTCATCACATATCCTGTCCTTGATTCCTGAATAAGCCATGCGGGCCAGAACGTGTCGTTTGTCATATTAACGCTAATACTTTGTCGAAGTCTGTTACTCACTGATTTAAGTTCACACAATCACACGGTCGGTCATCAGGCAGATTAACCAGTTTCAGACAAATGTTTCCTTCTAAAACTTGTATTTTTTTATTTTTATGAATTCATCAACCTTAAAGCAAAAAACAAAATAAGACAGACTGAAAACCCTCCTTGTGAAGCATTTACACTGATTGAAGTAGTTATTGTTTAACTACTTAATCTGAATCCCTGAATGGTTTTTATTTAGTGGCTCTTCAACACTAACGGGGATTAAAATTTCTGCTGCTCATTAAATTCCTGTTGTGCATCTTCTGGTCTGTGGCCGCTTTGTCTTTCTTTAATAAGGAGAGCAGTGACTGAACATAAACTGTGACACGCATTAATTTAAGATGATTGCAGATCTAGGAGCGTAGAAAAGTCTCAAGTTGGGAGAACTGAACTTTCGCCGCCGGACGCTTGAGCGTCAGCCAATCGCAGAGCGCCGTCTACGTGACCGGGAGTGGGGACGCTTGGCGAGCGTTTTCAAGCTTCTGACTGTGAACAAATCGCTTGTGATTTTGATGCCCCAGATGCGTTTGGTCTGATCGTAGCACAACAAACTGCAAACAGGAAGTATTACTGCCTATTATTATAGCAGCAGATCGCTTTGGGTTTATATTTAATCTGATCTTGTTGATTTTGGGTTGAAATTTAGTAGAAACGCAAAGAAAACAGAGCCGGTAAAAGGATTTGTCTTTTTTTTTTTTTTAAGGGTTTGTATAAAATAGTCCTTGACTTTAAAATAAATAAAAAAAAGCTTTAATTATCTGCATCATGAGATTATTCGCAGTTATGAGATGAATTGACGCTACTGTTCACTAATCCTTCTCCCACCAGGTCCAGCTGAAGAAGTGCATTCCCTTCCCCATGGCTCAGGCCTTCCAGGCTGCCAAGGCGGTGCTGTCGCGCGTCCTGGCCCGCCCCCGCTCGGGCCTCAGCCTCTACCACCTTCGCACGCTCCTGTTTTGGGCCTGCGACAGACTCCCCGCCGCCTACCTGTCCTGCCCGGAGCCGGACACGCCCGGCCGACTGCTGCTGGGCCTCCTGGACGACCTCGCCCACTGCATCCTGGGCAAGAGCTGCCCCAACTACTTCCTGCCGCAGTGCAACATGCTGGAGCACCTGAGCGACGGCCAGGCGCTGCTCGTGGCCAGGAAGCTGGCTCACCTGCGCTCGGATCCCAGCGAGCACCTGCGGGCGGCGCTGGACCAGGCCCAGCAGGCGGGCCAGCTGAAGGAGCTGAGCGGCGCCGCCAACGGCCACGGCTCCTCGCCGGGACACCCGCCGGCCAACGGCATCATCTCGCCCTCCGAGGACAAGCTGGCCCAGCGGCTGCAGCAGCTGGTCACGGAGAACCCGGGGAAGTCCATATCGGTGTTCCTGAACCCCGACGACGTGTCGAGGCCGCACTTCCGCATCGACGACAAGTTCTACTGAGGAAACCCGTGAGCGTTTTTGTTTCACAGGGGAAACGTGACCCTGCTGCTCCATTTTAGTCTTAAAACCAAAAACACGAAAACAGGCGTCAAATTAGCCGGACCGCTGCTCGCTGCCGTCGCGGGAACCTCGACGTCTCCTAACGAGCTGGTCTTAAGGAGCCGTAGCTTTGACGTTGATGGTGGTTTAAAGCAGTGCATACGGTTCGCGTTTGCCTTAAGGGGCCCGAGCGGGACGTGCCCCTCCGCAGAAAACCGTCTGCTTCACTATGGTTCTGATGGGTGAGTCAGAAGCGGGAGGAAAAAAAAAACCGAGCTGATGAAACCGATTGTAACTTTGTGAGAAGAGTCTGTTTTTAAAACAGCTTTTTTTTTTGTTTCTTCCCCCGGTTTGTTTGACTTTTCTCAGGTATGCACAACATTTTTAAAGTTCCTCTTTCAAATCCACTAATGACATTTCAAATCAGTCCGAAATTTCCTGAAACGTACCAAAGGGCACGAAATGAATTGGTTTTGCCAAAAATCTGCACATTGTTCTCGCATCGTTCCTGAGATTTGAGGAAGAGGCCTTAGCTGCTTAACGTTTAGATTTCACTGATGTAGCTTCGTCTGACGGCCTTAAGCAGCTCAGCAGAGAAACGTTTAGCTCAAAATAGGATCTATTAAAAACTTCACATAATCTACACCCTCACATTCATGTTGTTTTCTGACTCAGAAAATATTGTTCAGAGAAGAACCAAGGAGAAGAAACCATAAGCAAGCAAAAAACGTTAAATAAAATGTACTGATTAAGAACCAAAACAAGGCGTAGAAGTTGCTTCCTCGGCAGGAACACGTCACAGATTTTCTGCTCTCTACAAGAAAATCTGGTCCTCACAATTTCTGACTTTAAATGTAAAACGTCCGATTCTGAGAGTTGCATCTCAGGATTCTGATGATTTTTTTTACTAAAAAATTGTGACTTCAATGCCAAAATGTAGATTTATTTCTGTCAGAATTTTAATGCTTCATTTTTTGTATTTTTTTTCTACTGTATTGACATATGCAGTATCAAATTTGATTAAAAATAAATAAATAAATAAACAATCAAATCAATCCGATTAATTCCAGACTAAAACAATCACATTATTAACATTTATTTAATAAACTTTTGATACTAAAACTCAGTGAGATATTGTTCAATACTAAATGCCAGTTAATAGCTGGGACATAAGCAGTAAAGATATATATTACGTTTCAACGTAATGAAATAAAATGTGATAAAGAAAAGCTGCCCACTGCAGTGAGACGTGGACATGCCTCGTGCTCTAGATGACGACTGTTGAAACGACCTGTAGTCATGTCATATATGGCGCAATAGTGCACCAAAATATGTATATATATTAGAATATTAAGATATGACAGCTACGGCTGCTCTATCTGGCGAACTTCATATCGATTCATGAAAACGTCTGCGAGTCTGCAACGGAAAACGGCGAAACAATCGTTAGAATCTGGCTGAACTTTCCGTTGCTGACTCTAAACTGTCCAGTAACCTTGTAACAAAGGAAACTAAATAAATCTACTTGAATGCATCTATAAAGGAAGAACTGCCGTTTCCCAAAAACATAAACTGGACACATTTGCCTTAGAAAAAAACGAGCTGCTGTTCAAACATCGAATAAATGAGTTCATATTGGTTATAAATTACTTTGTTTTTTTTCTTTTAAAAATCGTTAAACGTAGTTTCGATGCGGTGCGTTAGCGTTAGCTTGTGGCAAGGAGTAGCATTACATTACTCTCAGACGTCTGCCGAACGAGTATTAAGAAATCTATTTTTAGTTTTGAATAAATCCATCATCTCCGTATTTTGTTTTCCAGAATATCCCAGATTATAGTCAAACAGCTTTTATTTTTCCCATCTTGGCTGGAAAATTACACATAGGCTGGTAGACTTTAGTCTCCAGAAGATGTTAGAGGAAGTAGCACCAAATGTATCATTTGCAGAGACGCAAATTGGCCATATAAAATTAAAACAGCTGTAGTGAAATAGTGCGATTTCTGGTTTTTAGGTATTTGCTTGTCCTTCATCACTTTCTATTAACGTTGCATAATTTGTCGCCATGAAAGCTGCTTCTAACCTCTGACCTTTGTTTCTCTCCATGTCATCCTTTTCTATTCGTGTCTCCACAACCAGGCTGATTAATCAGAAATGCTGTCATTTTTTCCACATTTTTGAGGCGAGGCTGAACATCATAGGTGCTTTGGGGGAGGTTTAGATCCAACAAGCTTTATTTTTTATTTTTTATATTCTTTTAAACAATATCTCTGCCAGAGATGGAGATAGATTGTTTGGAAAAATAGAAAACGCGGCTGTAGATTTACATTTGAAACATCTCACATCTGTCTTTGTAATTTATAATCCTCATAGCCTTCATAGACCTCCATAAGTAAAAGGTTAGTTTCCCGTTGTGAAAAGATACGACACCATCTGGATGTTTTTGAGAAACATTTGATTTCAATGACTCCAAATAGGAAACGTAACGGTGCATTTCCTTCGTCAGCTGCCTCTGATCTCTGTAGGTGCGAGTTTGGAGGTTATTTTAGTTCTGGGGTTCAACAACAACTTCGGAGCCGGGTCTGTTTTATTCCACTCAGCATTTCTTTACATCTTTGCTTCCAAGTCGTCAGACGCTTATTTTATTAATAACTGGCCTAATTAGTTGTTGTTTTTTTGTTTTTTTATGTTTGATCAAAGATTTGCTTTGGACTTTAGCTGCTTATTTTAAATCCTGACTGAATGGAGTTTCCCCACAAGGTGCCCCATCTTTTTCAGGCCGTATCTCATTTTAAACGAATCTGTTCTCGCTTCATGTTGGACAAAATCTGTCTCATCTATTATTTTGTTGTTGTTGTTGGCGACTCGGCGGATGCAGATAATCGCCCCGCGTCTTATTACGCATCGTCGGTCCCTCTTAATGAGCTCCGTGCATCTTCTAAACAGGCGTATGTGTTTTCCAGATGCTGCGCAGTGAATTATTTCCCCTTGCTGCTTTTATACCCGGGCAGATAAAGGGACTCCAATCTTTTTCTGGCAAAAAAAAAAAAGACTTTTTTGGCTTCTAAATGTGTCCATTGCACCGTCTATGCTGCTGCTGTTTCATCCACATATTTTTATTTACAGTTTTTCGGGCAGCAACTGTTGGAGTTGGTGAAACGATTGACTGGTATTAGACTTAAAAACACAGTTTTTTTAAAACATTTGAAGCTCTACAGCTCAGGCTCCAGTAATGGAGCATAGCGAAGGTACGATAGCTGGAAAATCAGCTTCATGTTTCCGGTTTATTCAATTTTAGTGGAAAGTTTCTGGTATGGACAGTTATTAAAAGTCTCCATTAGTAGCTTCTGCTAACACAGATGTGCTTACTACTGACTTGTTAAACTCTGTTAATGCTGTGTGTGGTCTGATTAAACCAAAGCGTGTTGTTGATGTGATACAGAATGTTTTCAGCACTTTTTCTACCCCCCCCTCCAAAAAAAAAAGCAGGTTTTACGTCAATTAAATCCACAATAGCTAAAAGTATGAATCATGGTAACTACTGTAATGAAAGTAATTGCGTTCACTTGGAGGTCAGACACTGGAAACGGTCGTTTTTTGTTAAGTTTTGCTTGATCTGTGAACACTTTGTGGAGTTGGTGAAATGTCGTGAGTGAAGATATGCAATCGTGCGAAGAGGCTCGTCGTTTTACAGACCGCCTGGACTTTTATGGAGCGTGGATGTACTGTTGTAAATACAACAGAGGAGGAGATAAAGGATGGGCTCCGGAACAAACTTCGCTGAATCTGCCGTGGGTTTGGGAGCAGACTAAATGAACTGAATGTATTCTCTGTTCTCTCTGCTCTGCTGTTTCTTTTTTTAAATACATCCGGACTAAATCTTTCCACTCTTAAAAGAAAAAAAACACACTTCATTTCTCTGTTTGTACTCTCTCTGGTTTATTCCTCCTTTTTGTTTTTTGAAGAAAAAACAAAAAAAAAAAACATTTTTTTTTGCTATATTTGTAACTAATCTTTTTTTTTCCCTAGGGTTGTTTATATTGATTATTGATTGATGTTTGAGCTTTAGCATGAATTGAATCATTATATATAAAAAAAAAAAAAGAAATAAAAAGATTCCTTACTTTTGTTGAAAAAACAAATCCCTGCAGTTACAGGAGTCAACCAACAGAGGGCGGCACAGCCCAGTTTTTTGCCCAGACGCTGGCACAAGGTACTGTTCCCAGATTACAAGCAAAATTAAACCAAAGCAAAAATAATCCAAACATATTTTATTCTTTTTAAGCAAATATTTGTGAATTTGTGGGTTTTTAATGGTACTGTATGTATTGAGATGCTCTTATGTTGAAAGTCGTCTGGTCAAGTTTCTTTTTTATTCACCCCAGACTATTAATTTTCAGCATTTTTAATTTCACTTTGTTTTTAAGTAACATAAACGTAAACAGTTTTATGTGATGTCCAGTTACGGTAACCTTTTTTTACTTACAAGAAACCGAAAATTACAGCAGTTTAGAAAGAAATCGAGGAGAAATCATGTGTGAAGCCGATGCAGCTCCATTGGTAACTTGTTGTTTTTTTTAGTTTTGTTTGTTTTTTAGTTTTGGTTTGGATCATTTTGGAGTTGAGGAGAAAAATTTTTTTGGGAAATGTGCTTTTTTAATTCATGAAGACTCCATGCTATAAATAGGCGTTGCAGACGATTTAAATCGGTAAGCATTTAGCTTCAATTAAAGGATTGGTGTTGTGTTCCAAAACTGTCTATATGAATTTTAATTGCATTATCGTCCCAATAGGGAATATTTTCTTAGTAGAAAACAATTTTTATGAAGATTTCAAATTGAAATGATGAAATAAAACACAATCTTGATCAAACCTCATTTACCTACAGACAGTTTAAAGATTTAATACCATCTTAAGCTTATGACTTCTGAAGATACTTTTATGTCCCAGCGTTATACAATCGTTAAAGATGTGATCAATAATTGATTAAAGCGTGTTCTCATAAAGGTTCCACTAGTTCAGTCCTTCTGATCTTGAATATCAGATATAACACATGAGAAACTAATTGCTTTTGGTGTATTTGTTTGAAAGTACTGGAGGGCAGTGTCTTTTTAAGACACGTCTGTTTGCATATGTGTTGCATTAAAGTAAGGTCCATTGTAAGAAGGCATCAGTCAGATAAAAGCTGCTGTGAAAGGGACAGCAGGATTAGATGCTGTAAATGCAAAAACGAGCACAACTTAGTCGATTTAATATCCCCAATGGAAATAAAAACCATACATGAAGCGATCAGACAGGCAATCAGGTGGGTTTTCTTGGTTGAAGCTCAAGTTCAATTTTGCCAACTCGAAGCGTTTGGAGCGTTAAGCTATTAGCTGCACATATGGGAGTGAGACAGAAATGATTGTTCCAACGGCCACGGAAAAGTTGGATGTTGGCGCATGTATTCATGGAGGTGTTTCCTTTTTTTTCTGCTCATTTCTCACTTTTAGCTAAGTTTCACCCGTTTAATGCTTTAAAGCTCAAATGGCGCACGCTCAAAAAAGCTCTGCATATACACATCTGGACATGTTAAAGTGAGATCTACAGAGGTCTCCTTAGAAGAAGTCCCAAACTCGTCATAGGCAACACAGGGACACGACTGTCGAGAAGTTACCTCTAGGTAGGTTTTGCAGCACAATCAATCTGGAAGTCATGTTGTTGGATTGTGGGACGAAGCTGGAGTACCCTGAGAGAGCCGTTCTTATGGGCAGGTAGACCCTGTGGAAAAAGTCTTGACATTAATATATTGAGTGGAAAGTGTTTTTTCACATGGACTGTGAGATTGATCCTCCCACCCATCTCTCATTAGCTCTTTGTCTGGTCTTATACTCCAGGGATGGCAGGTGCTGATGTAGGACGTCCTTCTTGTCTTTTCACTGTGTGAGTTTTTTATGTTGCCTCTCCCTTCAAATTCCAGTACTCTTTTCCTCTTTGCAACCCAGAAAACATAAAAGAAACAATGTGGAGGAAGTATTGGAGCAGGAACGATGGCGTTTAACATCCCAGACGAGGTTAGAGTGCAGCAAAAGACCATGTTGCAGATTATTAACCCCCAGTTAAAGTTGACATTCTCAATATAAGCGACTTCATTCACTAATCTCTTGCTCCGTCTCTTCTTCTGAACATACAGTTCAAAGACTATACATGAAGCCTTTAAGAAGACTATACAGACAGGCAATGAGGTGGGTTTTCTCGACATGTCTGTGTCATGGTATTAGTCAAAGCTCTGAACCACATGCCGGAAACAAATAGGGAGACAGTAGATCAGGTAAGTTAATTCATTGAGTGAGATGTCTGTACAGCTGGGAGCTCAGGAGGGAAGCATGGAAATGAAAGTCAAAATAATGCAACTTTGTTACATTTTAGGCCAAACAATTTTCATGTTTCCATTTAAAACACAAAAGTTGAACCCTGTTTTTATTAGCATATTCATATTTTTCTATTGTGTGAAACTTCAGACAATTGTGCCTTTCTGTCAGATTGATCGTGAAAGTATTCAATAGAATATGCGATTAATGAAATAATCTGTAGTTCTAGTTGTTGTTAGCGGTTGGGTTGAATCTGATTAGTCATTAGTTTCACTCTTTAGTAGCTCCCTGACTCCCCAAACCATCGCATATCAACTGACTTGTGCTTGGAAAGATACTGACAGATCACAATGAGTCCATAGAAATCTGCTTTGAACAAACAGGAAAAAAAAGAATTTCTTGTTTAAAATAACTTTTTTGCTTTCTGTCGTGTCACTTTGTTGTTTCGCGCCCTCTGGCTATCTCAACACTGTCTCCACACTAAACTTTTCCTCTATTCGGAGTGCATTAATCTCCATTACTGCATCAGCTGTAGGCGCCTGCAGGGAGCGAGATAGGGAGGACAAACCAGAGAATGGAGCTCAGTCTGCACCTCTGTGCTGTTTTTTATGCAGAGCACACATAGTGGGTGTCTCCCCACCTTTTGCCCTTGTAAGTACTGTGCAATTTCTTCTGCTCCTCGTTGCCTGAGCAGCAAAAAACAAATTCCCTCTATAAATTTACGGCTAATTGTGAAACCGAGCATCACCAGCTCCCGGTCCGACGTTACTTTTGCACACCCTGTTTTAAACCTGAAGGTTTCTCCCATTCTAACCATGATGTGCAGGGAAGATCTCCTCAAGGCAGTTCCTGGAAAGTAAGATGGTAGCAAGTAATTTTGTTTCTAGAAAATGTACTCATCCCAAAGATATTCCAATTGGATCCAACAAGGTATCGGACAACTCATCCGTCGCTGTGGATTTGCAACCTTTAGGCAGAATCCCAGCCAGAAGCTCTACCGCTCCAGGTTTGATCAAAGGTCAGCTCGGCACTCACGACGTTGGCAGCGTTGGATGTTCATTTCCACCAATATTGTGAGAAACCTTTGATCCAGCTGTGATTTGTATTTTTGTGCACACTCAGCTGAAACTAATCTTAGTCTTTTGCGGAGGATGTTTTGTAAAAGTGCTGCTAAACATTTTTTTTTAATGCACAACTTTGAATCCAGGAAACAACACTGATAATGTGTTCGAGTCAGTGCATCGGGGAGATGTTTGCAAAACAGCGCTATATTTGTTCTCACTTGGATCCGCCATTATTCCGCATCTTCCGCCCCATTGGAAAATCTGTCACTAAGTCACAAAGAAGGCGCTCTCCGATTGGTCGAAGCTCAAGCGTACAGCGGCTAAAGTTCAATTTTGCCACCTCAAGCGTTTGGAGCATTAAGCTATTAGTAGCACATATGGGAGTGAGACAGAATTGATTGTTCGAACGGCCACGGAAAAGTTGGATGTTTCAAAACTGGACATGTTAAAGTGAGATCTACAGAGGTCTCCTTAGAAGAAGTCCCAAACTCGTCATAGGCAACACAGGGACACGACTGTCGAGAAGTTACCTCTAGGTAGGTTTTGCAGCACAATCAAACTGGAAGTCATGTTTTTGGATTGTGGGACGAAGCTGGAGTACCCTGAGAGAGCCGTTCGTATGGGCAGGTAGACCCTGTGGCAAATGTCTTGACATGGCCAACATGTCTCGACAAACCATATTCATTGTAAAAAGATCAGCATAGATTCATATAAAGGTTTTTATTTTTAATGAAACGAGTAAAACAATGATTGATACTAAATGACATTAATATATTGAGTGGAGAGTGTTTTTTCACTTGGACTGTGAGACGATCCTCCCACCCATCTCTCATTAGCTCCTTGTCTGGTCTTATACTCCAGGGATGGCAGGTGCTGATGTATTACGTCCTTCTTGTCTTTTCACTGTGTGAGTTTTTGATGTTGCCTCTCCCTTCAAATTCCAGTACTCTTTTCCTCTTTGCAACCCAGAAAACATTAAAAAAAAAACTATGTGGAGGAAGTATTGGAGCAGGAACGATGGCGTTTAACATCCCAGACGAGGTTCGAGTGCAGCAAAAGAACACGATACAGAGGGAAAAAAAACGGTAAACTTCAGACAAGAGCGACCATGTTGCAGATTATTAACCCCCAGTTAAAGTTGACATCCTCAATATAAGCGACTTCATTCACTAATCTTTTGCTCCGTCTCTTCTTCTGAACATACAGTTCAAAGACCCCTTCGCTCCTCCCTTCCTGTTCTCACATTAATTAAATCTGCATGTAATTGCTATCGTCGAGAAGGGGAATCTGAGACGAGCGCGGGCGGAACATTGGTCACGGCCTCAGTATCTTTGAAGTGACATTACTTGAGCAAACTAGACTGTAAGAGAACATTAAGACGTTACGCTGGAGCGAAACTGGCACTTTATCATCTTAGAGGCCACAAGGAGCGAATTAGTAAATGTCTGCCGTTTCTTCAACTACATATATTCTTTTGCATTTGTCTTTCAAATACACCTCAGTAATCACAGTTTTCCACGTATTTATTGGTGTTCTATGTCTCACATATTTTATCAAGCTGATTAGACACGAAACACAATTTAGAACTGAAGCCATGTGTTAGTTTTTTAAAACTATGCAAATTTTAAAAAATATAACTCCAACTCCATGTTATCAGTATTTATAGGCATTTTTCATTAAAACTACATTACAAATGTTTTTAAGGGTTACAAAGAGCAGAGCATGATTTATATAAAGCCCACATTAATCTGTTGCCCTAAAATAAACCCTAGTGCAACTAATTAGCTTTAAGAAGTTGGTTTTATTTATACAGAAAGAAAGATGTCAAAACATTTCTCAAGCAATTCCAGGTTTGAAAGTGTAGTGCTATGTTTGAGTTAAAATCCCTGCTTGGAGTTTGCATGCTTTCCTTGTCCACATTAAGGACACTCTCTGGGTACTCTTGTTTTTCTCCCACAGTCCAAAAACTTGACTGCCCAGGGTAACAGGGTTTTCCAAATCGTCCTGAGCTGCGAGTGTGAATACTTGTGAGCTTTTCATGGTTCGTTTTCTCCATGACCTCTGACGACCTTGCGTGAAATCCAGAACCGCAACCTTCAAGCAGGAAAAGGAAATTAATGAATTAATATTTTTTATTAAAAAAACCCATCTGGATGGGGAAACGCTCACACGCTTGAGTGTGTCTTAAAATGCCAGATGTTACCTAATTAAAATGTTTCCCTTTCATTGTTTTCCACTCATAGTTTTAACACCTCATTAAATATGGCAGACACCACTGAAGTTTCTGCTTCTTCACACCCTAAGCCAGCTCGCTGGAATCCACAGTCTTGTCACTCATCTTCTGTTACTCCACACTAACCTGCTGACATCCACTTCACTCGGTGATTATCCTCCTCATTCCTCCCTCTACCCTTCCTTCCTTCCCTCCTGCGACTTGACGCTCTTGCTGTGTGAGAGCGGAAAAATTGAGCCGTCCTCCAGCAGAGCTGAATTTATTCCCGCATTTAGTTTAATGGAACAGCCAATAATCCATGTGTGTTTATTTGTGCTGCAGAATAATTTGAGAGATCTCCCATTTTTCCAATCGATTCCTCTCCTTGCTGCACGTGAATCTGTGGTCATGTTCAAAGTTCCGCATAACTCATATTGTTCTGGTAATTATTTTAGTTAAAACTGTTGTTTTGCTTGATATTATGCACTAGTCCTATGGTAGAAAGAGTGTACACCCTCTATATACCCACAGGTTAAAAAAAAAACCCTCATTGTTTATTAAACAAATAAACGGCCAATAAGTTGATAAGAAGTTTGTGAAAGCAGCAGTTTTGTTGGTCTTACCACAATGCCCAAAAGTAAACACCACTAATGATCTCCTACTAAGGATTGCACAAACAATTTCAAAAATTTTGAAGGTTAACAAGAGGAAACATTTAGAACATCCCCAACTGGCAGGAAAATGCAAGGCTCTGAGATCATGGAAACCCACAAATATGGCAGTAGGATTTAAGGTCACATCCGAAAGGGCAACAAGATTCGTGTTGTTTTGAAGGATAAAGCCAGTTATTAAGGTTGGGCCGAGTTCATTAGCTTTATGTTTAGGGGGAATCCAAATCTAGGGTATAAACAAAGAGACTTCATTCACAGCCAGAGAAACTGCACACATTGTAGTCACCGAGTCAACAACAAACTAAAGCTTAAATGACAAAGGCTCATGCACTAAATGATATCTGGTTGTTTTAAGAGTTCAAACAGCAAATACACTTAGATATGCATCAATATACAAAGTGAAAACCAACTTGGCAACACTACAGAAGCTAAGATGTACAGTCTTGGTTCTTTCTACTCTTCGGGGAGTACAGCTGATCAGCGCCAATGAAAAGTCCCGACCTGAACTGGCTGCTTTGCCAATGCCAAAGTCAAAGGTCGTGTGTTTCAAGTATCATTGCGCCTTGGTATCTTGGTATTTAGATTAATTAATTTGGAGCTTTTTTTAATCTGTTTTCACCAGGTTTTGAGGGATCTTCTTAACGAAAGATTTCTGGTGTATCCGTTTAAGACAGCAAACACTTTATTTATGTCCACACCTGGATGCTTCTGAGTCGGGGTGAAAGCGTGACGTGTGTTGAAAGGAAGTGAATGTCTCCCTGCCGTCCACTCACTGATAGCTGTTTTAGTTCGCTGATTTGTATGGTCACAGTCGGCTGCGGTGAGGTGACATGAGGTGGCCGTCATCTGCATACAGAACTTGTGGTCCTTTGTCGCAGCCGCGTACTCCTCCTCTACATCAACGTCTAAACTCCACCACGGAGACGGAGAAACGAGGAGGGAGCAGTGGTTGGATGGAGGGGACGGGATGGGATGGGCCGGGCTCAGAGCGCTTCACGTCTTTCTCGCTGTAGAATGAGTCATCCCGATCGGCACTGCGCTGTGAATGAAACCGAATAGGGAGGGGACACCTGCAGAGGGGATGGTGGTGGGAGTGGGGGCACATCATACCCAAATGGAGAAGAAGAAGAGGTGAAAAAAAAACATGCACGCTTTCTGTCAATGAGAGTGGAACGAGGGGGAGAGGCGACGTTTACACACAAGTGACGCTGCATGGAGTGATGATGCAGAGTTGCATGGTTGCGCAGCTAATGTCAAAGCGGGAGATCACGTCACAACATCTGCTGGGATTCAGTGCGAATAGTGCAAGAGTTGACGTCCAATCAAACCCCAGCCAAACAGGGTAAAGGTTAAATGAGAGAAGGCAGAAAGCTGGGAAGGACACCAGGATACAGACTTGAGTAAAAGAAGGATGGAAAGAAAGGAGCAAAGAGAGAGAAATACAATGAGGGTGAAGAAGCAAAGAACAATCAAGGAATGGAAGAAAAGGAAGGAAGGTTACAAAGACGGTCAGAGCACAGGTAAGGATAAAGTGACTGTAGTTATCGAGGGAGGACACAATTAAAGAAGGTTTCAAGACGGGAACAAAAGATGCATCTAAAGGATAAATAGAAAGATAGTAGGTGGATTGGAAGGAAGGAAGGAAGGACAGTCATAATGCTTCTTTAGCGACCTCCTGGATGAGTCTTTAATGAACTCTTGGAGTAATCAAAAGAGGTTCCCTCTACACAAACACACACACACATCTGAGATATTGCTTCGTTCATCCGTGTATTTAGAGGTTGGACAGAAATGTCGACTGATTAGGTCAGAGTCAAATTGCAGAGGAAATTCTCCGCTCTGATTGGTTAGGTTTCGGGTTATCCCTTTTGTTTATTCATGCGTTACCTCTGCAGGACAGGTAGGGAATATACCTTTGATTCATCATTTTTGGACAGATGTGCGGTTCACCTCCCTGCACAAACTGTCTCTTGTGTTTTCCACGTTGGAGAAGGTCGCAGAGCGCCTCATCCACCAACCTCTGCAGAGGTCAAAGCTGCGGTCCCTAAAGCCCCAGGGCCTTTGAAGGAGCATCAATCACCACAGACCTTGCGACCACACCTCTGTTCTCACACCCAGGGCTATTCTGTGCTTTAAGGACAACTATGGCCTCTGCTTTTATTAGGGTATTCCTATTTCTATATATTATTATATAGTAAAACTTAATTTGTTTATTTCGTCTTCATGAACTGTATTAATCCAACTGGGTATTTTTTTCATCATCTGTATATTTAAAGTGGTAACGAGATTTTTCTTTATGTGCTTGCTTAGCCTAACCTGAAGAAGGTTACATCATTTAAGCTCTACGGCTTAACAATGTATTCTGGGAGTAAAAGTCTCAAGAACTGACGATCGTGGAGTGATTGTGCCTTGATGAGCTTGTGTAGGTCAGATGGTGAAAGTCGACTGCTTTACAAAAAAAAAAAATCTTTAACTTTAAACTACAATCAAGTGCAAATACCTCCATACAGCAATCTTGTAATCTTTAAGTACGCGCTTTTTATTTTATTATTCACAACTTCTCCCACCTGAACACTGTTAACCCGGGTTTGACGTGGGAACAAAGAGATTTCATTGCAAATATCTTCATATTTTAAGCAATAAGATGTCCTTTCGTGCTACACAAATCAGGGAGAGTAGAGAACAAACTCTTCTGCAGGGACGAGGTAAAAAAAAAGAAAAAAGTCAAGTGTGAAACCAAACACAGATGCTGCGGCGTCGATTGCAGACGCTGTGCCTTCCAGCGCAGCATTTTGAATGCATAGCTTGGTAAAAGCTGCACAGATGATTTTAGCTTGTCCTAGCAAGAAGGAAAAAGCAATCTTCTAGCGATAACGGCAAAATACTTTAATGCTAATTTTGTAACCATAGCCCATAGCGAGGAAATACGAACGGTCTAAACGGGATGCATGTTTAGACCATTCAAACACGAACTCTGAGTTATTGATAATCGTAACCATGAACACAGATACTGTTCAGTGCACTTGGCAGTTTTATTTGTTTATTTTTATTTTTTGCACAAAGTGCGTAAAGCAGCAGAAACACAATAAATGAATCCTTGGACCTGCCTTTGTCTTTGTGATCTTAAAAGAACCTAATGGATTGTGTACATTTGTGAAAATAGTGATGCAGGTTCATGTTTTGTTTCTAAATTGGACTAAGATCCATTTCCAAATGTTTTTTTGTTTGTCTGATTCTTTGCTGATGCTCATTTTCTTTGATCTGCTACTACATCCGCCGTGCTTCAGCCAATAAAACCCGTTTATCAAGAACTGATCGAAATGAGTCTTTAGTGAACACAGTGAACAGATGGTACTACGCTAATGACTTATTTACATTTCGGTTATCGTAGGAATTCCTTCCTCTGGGTTTGACTACTCAAAGATGAGAGACATCTTTGTGTGAGTGGTGATAACACCGTGTGTGACCTTACATTTATGTCGCTCTACACACAAACGTGATTTACCTGCATCCATATCTAAAGAGCATTGTTATGAAACCTCTTTATATCTGTGAACTGAGCAGAACTGAACACGGACGTTCTGCTGTGATGAGACAACATCCAAATGAGGAAGGTCTAAAATTGCTTGTCCTTGTTTTCTGACACTCCTTTTTTTTCTATCTAGATGTAACTCCTTCCTATCCACGGTTCATTATTCATTGATCCAACTATTTTTCTGTAACTCCAGGTTTTGCCAGAAAACTTCATCTGTGAGCTGTAAATGTTATGTTTGGAAAGCAGCCAATCCTGGGGCAGTATTTATCTTCCTTGGCAAAGATTGGCTGCACCTCCAAGAGTGTAGATGAGGAAGGTTGCAGACGTTTGCTTGTACTGTGAGGCTACGATTGTAGATATTAGGGTAGACCTGGGCAAACCACAGTCCGCGGTTGGATGTATTGTTTTATGTCTGTATTTGACCTTGCTCCCACAATTTCACAGCCTAAGTACAAATGGTTACATAATAGTTTTATGTACCCAGTTAACAGTAGCAGCTATTCAAAATATGCAATTAAGTGCATTTTCCAATGGAAAAAAAAAATGAGCAGAATTGTTATATGTATAATATTCACAGTTATAATGTGTACAGTTGTCATGTAGGAAGAATTACTGTATGTTAATAATTGCCAGCGATTTATTTTATTATCTGGTTAAACTAGTTATTGTGAAGCTAAAAAGAGTTGATGTGTGTTTATACGAGTGACTGGACAGGATTTTATGCACACAGTTGACCAGAATTAAGTTAAGGTTAGTGTTGGTCGGAAACCTCCGACACAATTCCGGTTACTAATGTGGCTCCTTGTAAAAATTGATTGCCTACTTCTGCATTAGGGTATATTTTGTTTTTCAGACATTGATGGAACCGGTTCTTTTCACAAGGACGTGTTTTTATTTGATTTATTAATTTATTTTTTTGTGCGTGTGTGTGTGTTTGTGTGCATTCTCAAATAATAATAAGTTAGGTCTACCGTGGCCGGTCGATCCGCAAAATGTGCCCTCACTGCCCTACTGTGCCCAGTCAGGCACTGCTGCTGACAGTTAAGCTAATCAAGAGGCCACCAGAGTCCAGATTCTCCAGAAAGTAAACAACTGGTCCGGTGAGTAGGTTCTGCAGCGGCATTAGTTTGTGCACTGTGGGGTTAGGAGTAGTTGAATTTTTTTTTTTGCAGGATGAGTAGACTGACCAAGTAAAGTGAGCGACGAGCATCCTCAGTGTCATCCCAACTTGCACACCTCTGACAGGTTGTAGGTGCTATCCAGCATGTTTTGTGTCTATGTTTTGTTGTGTTTTATCTAGAGCAGATTAAAAGTGCTAAAGGTAGCAAAAAAAAAATTTATTTGAGTCATTTCTCGAATCGTGTGTCGACTTCAGGTCAGTCAGTTTTTTATTTTATTAATTTTTTTACTGTATGTTTATCTTTCCATGACAAAAGTGCATTTGAGAGATAGGATGTGTTATCTTATTTTATTATATTTTATTTCACTAAAACTATGCATGTTCATAAAATTGGACTATTGCAGTATAAACACAGAACATATAGGCTAATATCCATAAACATTATATAGCATTTAGAGCCTTGTTGTCATGCGCAAAGTCAATAATCAAACTAAATAATAAAACTAAGTGATTTTCTATATCATTTAAATTTTACTTCATAGCACTAGGAATAAAGGGAAAACTATGGATGGATTACATTTTTGGCTATATATTATATTGTTTTGAAAAGGTATGAAATGTCAATTCGTGTGTGTGTTTTATGTGCTTCAGATTGTAGTTTATGGTTAATGTTTCATGTAGCAGGGATTGTGAGGCTGATATAGTGTGTTGTGATTCCGTGTTAAATTCTTTATAGTATGAAATGGTACAATTCAATGGGTTGTATAGAAAGGTATGCTTCTTTATCGTGATTCAAACGCGTGGTACATTTGTCCCCTTTTTCACGTTGAGCACGGCCCTGTTAATGAATAATTTGGCAATGGCACAGTTTGTGTTTTGGAGATGGACGTTTCTCCTTTTTATTTTGAGAATGAACAGATAAAAAAAGGCACTAAACAAATTCTAAACAAAGCAAAAGAATATATATAACATCAATTCCTTTTAGTTTATGGTCGTAAATTGACTGAAACATTCACATTGTGGGAGGGATTTGTATCATATAATGAAGATCGTGACAAAAATGCACTTATAGTTATTAAATTCATAAATAAACTAGATATATATGGAAGAGAAATCACTCACCCCCTTCTCCCACAGGACAAGATTACCAAGGGTAGACCCAAACAATGTAACCAACAGGAAAGAAACCACAGAAGAAAAAATAAAGAGGAGTGCTTCCCGATCTTAAATTCTCATGCTTTTAACAATGTAGTGGTTTCCAAAGTGTTTCAGGTATATGAAGAATCAGAGTAACAGGAAACCTCTTGTGTAATTACAAAATACAAATACGACCCGGTTGCATTGACATAAGCACTGTTAGAGCATGTTTTTGCTTTTTTTCGGATATTTACAAGCAGCTATGGTCCCTAATCCCCATGGATACTCGCTTTGCCAAAGTGACTCAAATGTGTCGACGAAGAACAAAGACGTTACGCAACAGTGTTTACATAATCTACAATAGATCAATTTCAGCAATGGGAACAAAACCATAATGTCTCCTCATGAAAAGATCAAGAAAGCCAAGGAAAAAGAAGGAAAACTCTACTCTCTTTGGCTTCAGCCATTGTTTACATCCCTGGCTTCTTCTAGTGCAGAAACAGGACGCAAATTAGATAAAAGTCTGATCTAATGCCACGTTAATGTCACGCCGGATCCATATGAACATGTCTAAAACATATGTTAGTGGAACAAATTGGATTTTTGGATGGCAAAAAGATAATAACCAACCAAATACAACCAACACACACAGAAAAGAAAACCAAAACCAAGTAAATTAGATGGAAGCAAGAATAAAACTAAGTCACAAATCATCCTTGGCTTAAGTTTTTTATCGCGGCCACTTTAGGCGCCTCGTACAACTGTAATGTTTTAGCCGTCACTCAGGGTTTAGAGAGGACGTCTCCCTCGGCTTCTGGCAACACTGTAATCCTCATTCAGGAACGCTAATCCCATTTAGCAAATCCCTCAATCCTGACATATGGATCCTCATCCAGTATGGGTCGTACTTATTGGTATGCATGAACGGTTTCCCCCGTGAGAGAAATTGTCACGCAGAAAACGATGCGCTCTAATACCATTAAAGGTTCTTCCTGGATTAACCAGGCTAGAATATTAGTATATTCACATCCTCTACAATTAACATATCTCAAATGATTAACTATAGATAGTTCACGAGAGAATTAACAAAGTGTTTCTGTTCAAGTGATAAATTCCGTGGGATGCAGAAAAGTCTGGATGAAGCCGATGTTCGCTTGTGTGAGTAACAAAAAAACAAACGAAACACATTCAGTTCCAGAATAATAAAAATATCAGCTTGAAATCTCCGGCTCCGCGTCCTTCTTCATCCCTGGCTTGTGATTCAATCCCTCTTTTCTCTTGTGTGGATCATGGCAGACTAATCTCAATCTGCTTCGTTGTGATATCACACAACGGCTCCGTGGCTAGACCGGCACCAGCCTATTGGGCTCGCCGCTCTTCCAGCCCGGGATCAACTCGCATATGCTGCTCTACTGAGGTTGTCTGTTGTCCAGGCGCTCGACTCTGCTGCTACAATGTCTATGACATATTTATTTATTTATTTTTGCTCGTTATCTCCATTTTCTAGAGCGCCGTTTTGGCATTTATGTCTAATTGTATTTATTTTCCTGCTGAAACCAGCCTAGAAGTCTTCATACCACCAAAAAAAAGATCAATGTAAGTTCTATTATTTAAGTGGAAGGAACCTTTTCCTGCACATGCGAGTCTGGAAAGTGTGTCAAACCGTTGTACTCGACACTCTTTTAGTGGAAAACTTAATATTTAGTAACTTTATTTTTCAATGCATGCAAAAATGCGATATGAAAAACAAACTGACTTGGTGTTGTCTGTTATGTGTCCTCAACAGTGCGCTCTACACAACATACAGTAGTAGGAGAACAAATTGGCAGGGTGGTTAAATGGTTTGTTAGACATTTTTTAGATTATGCAACATGGTTAAGAAAAAAAAAAAAGAGGGAGCTGATTTTAGTTTCCAATTTGGGAAATCTCAAAGAATACAGTTAGAGAACAATCTAGTTCTCGTTGGAAGACTTTGACTAATGTAGTTTTTAAGAAAGAGCAAATTATAGATCCTTAGCTAAGACAAAAAAACATTAGTAAAATTCCCTTAATTTTTTTTTATGTGAACTACAAAAAAAACAACAAAAAAAAACAGATCCTTCAACCCCGAACCTGTAAGACTCTACAAGCATCCCTGCTTTTATTAATTCTCACTTTTCTGTTGAAAAAAACCAGAGTTTTTCCACTGAGGGAATATAAAGTATGTTTTTGTCCTATTCCATGTCTAAATTTAAACTACAATAAAAAAGTATTTTCTTTACAAACTTCTACATTCAGTCGCTCTCCTTATTAAATGATCACTGAGACGGGTCTTGATGGGAGCTCCACTGTGAACACTTTTAATTAACTGTAGCAACGTGTCCATATGTGTGCCCTGAAAAGATGAGAGCGCGTTCTGTAACTGTGCCCCTGTTAGATTTCCCAGGTGTGCACACCTTAATCTCTTTCTGATGTACCTTTCTAATACATTGGTGAGCACAGAATGTTAATTAGAGAGTAAAGCTTTTAATGTCAGTTTCCTAAAATATGTCAGTGGTATTCGTTTTGGCTTTGAACCTGCAACAGTGTAGAATCTTTTAACTTGACGGCATATCTGTACTCAGGGCAGTGTCAGGCCTTAAATAAACTCCTGAACAATCTCAGTCTGGTGTCATCTAAAGAAAACTCCTTTGTGAAAAGTACACGCATTTTATTGAGTGTAGACTCACTTTCAGCAGCAGTAAAATATCATGTTTGCCCTCTGAGTGTTTGTTCTCCCAGGAGGTAATGTTGTTATTCTTTGTTGCAATAAAGAAAATATAACTCGGCAAATGTCCCTCTACTGGTGTGGACATTAATGACCAGGCTAATCCAAGTGTAATTTTATCACATGTTGATGTTATGCATGGCTGCAATACACAGGGAGCAGAAGTATAGATTTTTCCATTAGAAAGTTTTTGGGTTTCCATTTCTCTTTTGCATAAAAGCCAAAAACTTCCTCAAGGGAACGGAAAATGTTCTTTCCAACTTTTCCAGTGTTTCTATCAACCTTTTACTAATGCACTGTGTTAAAATGCACATAGTAACGTGGAAACTGTGCGACGGTGCACAGTCAGTTTAATTAACTGCTTTTTGGTTATCGCCATCTGGTTGCTACTTTCAATAAAATGTTCTATTAAAACTGATTTTGGCTTCATCTTTGCTAAATACATGATAACAGATAGAGAAATTTGATTATTTTAGTAGGTAAGACTAGATATTAGCTTTTAGGGAAGAAGAGGGAATACTCTCATTTCTTTTATGTTTGTTTTTGATATGATCAATCTATTTATGAGATATGTTAATCAGCTCTAAGCCTTCCTGAAACGTGAGCAGTGTTGACAGCTGTCCGGTTTCCAGTACTACTCTAAAAGCTGTGGTGTATGATGACAGATGCACAGTAGGTGGAGACGATGTTACGACAGCTTTTACATCATATCCGGCCTTAATGTCACGCAGACTTTGCTCATCCTGTGCGAATGCGCCACAAGCCACACAGAGCTGGGGGGTAATTGGTGCAAATAGGCACTACGGGATTAAGAAAAACATGATAATGTTTTACTACATGCTTAATAACCAGTCAAACCAAAAAAAAAACAATTAAACTTAAAAGTAACAATTGAAACCTAGAAGAACTACGAGAAAACATGATGAACTGATGTACAAGAGTTTTGTTAAAAAATATGCGCCCCCCCACCTCTGAAATAGAAATTTCGGTAATAAGGTGCCATGATTTTTAACCAAGTCAGAAAACAACAACATTGTCATGATTAGGATTAAATAAATTCTGGCCAATTTAGCGTAAGAATCAACACTGGTCCTATATATAAAGATCCATATTTAAAAGGAAGATCTAAAGGTTTACCAGTAGAGAAAGGTATGTCTCCCCTTTTGCACGGCTCTCACTGGAATTCCAACATTTCTAACCATCTGCCTAATTTGGAGCTGATTCTGATCTCGAGTCTGAAGTTTGCCGGATTTGCTCCACTGAGTGTTTGGTATCTCCAAAACACGGCGGGTGAGTTCTCCTCCTCCTCCCATTACTTCACTGCTTTGGTTCCATTAGCTTTTAAAGCTGCATGCATCTTCTTCCTCTCATGCTTTCTGTCGGTTCGGATGGGTCTCGTTTTTTGTTTTTTGTCCCCCGTCAGCTTCCCTTCCCTCATCTTTTTGATTTTGTCCTCTCCTTTCATTTCCTCTCATGTCGTCCTCCCTCGATCAACACATTTCTGTCTCAGGACATAATGTCAGTGTCCCCCAGCTTTTCTACTGCATTGTCTGTTGTCTTTGTTCTACTGTCTCGTCATATCCTCTATGTATGAACCCTCTGAAGGTTCTTACTGGTTTTAACCTCTGCTTATTAGGTTAGACTTCTTGTCTTTGATTCTGCTTACTCGTGAATATTCAGAGATGGGTCTACAGGAGACAAATATACAGAGAGACAATGTTAACGACGCAGAGCAAAGCACAGGTCTGTTCTTCTATCCATGCATCATCTGTAGGGGAGACTTTTCTCCATGTTGTTGTGTTAAAGGTGAGTCGCTGCTGGGACCCACGATGCATCTGATTGAGTCTATCAGAGAGTGAATTTTGTTCTTCGAGTGTTTTTTTTCTGAAGAGGTGAGTTATTTCTTAGTCAATACTGAGATGTTTTAGCACAGCTGCAGTTTGAGAAATTGGTACAAAATTTCTTGCACATTCCTGATTCAAACGTCATTTATAAAGAATATCGGAAAACCAAAAAACGACATCACTTTTGAATGGGACTTTTGTTTTATATTTCAAGAGAAAACTGAGTCATTACTATCTGCTTTTACCTTTTTATCTTTCCCCAAACTTCTTTTTGATAAAATCCATTGAACACATGACAGTCTGAGCAATTGGAAACAAAATAAGCATTTGTACATTACCCTCACCTGTCTTCAGTTTTTCTGTTTACATGTGCATGCTGCTCCTATTATGCTTTATTTTCTCAGCTCTATACCTAATAGATTTAAAGTTACTGTGAGAGGCTGAAATCTGAGGCAAATTCTTGGTTTGAGCTCAAAATCTTGGCCAATTCAGATTCTGAGACAGAATTGGTAATCAAATGGAAAATAATCAAGAATCCTCAGGTAGTTACAGAATGTCATGGATACGGGTCCATCTAAAGATCATCTTGTGCCAAGACTTTCAGCTGACCTGCACCCTGGCATAAAAACAGCCTCCTAAACTTAAGGGAAGAATCAGCGCCTGGAAAGAAACAAATTTACAGACTGGAGGCGTTTTAAATCTTTTGCACAGTCATACAAACTACAGTGTCCAACAGATTTATGTGGCTCTGTCAACACAATCTGCAGGAGGTGTAGTAAAACCCTGCCGCCGTATTTCTGCATTCCAGTCTGGTCCCTTTTTCTGTCACTGGGTTTTATTTGCAGCATCCAGGGAAGTCAGAGTGGCGGATACCTATATTATGTGTTTATTTAAAGTTCCCTGCAGAAAGCCCTCCATATCAATCCCAATTTGGGGCCCATTTGTCTCAGGCTGGTGTCAGTTAACAGCCCCTGACTGACACAAAGGAGCTGTCTATAACTACATTATCTGAGACAGCGCTGCGCCGCCGAGGTGTAATTTAGAATCTAATTCGCAGCTGTATCTAGAGATTTAGCGTTATACATGATTTGACTTAAAAATGCAGCGATGTTCACGACCACGCTTACACAAACAGACCGGCGTACACCTGAACTTCTCCCCCTCAAGTATTAACTTCAATATGGCTCCATTTATCGTTTCATGGATCCACAGTGTGAGCTTTCTGTCTTTATTGGATATGTTTGTCTCTGACACCAAAGACTTGGAGGTGATGTTAGTTGAAATATGGAGTCATAATGCATCTCCCCCCTCTGAGCTCCCTTCGTGCAATTACCAATGTCGAGATGACAAATCCTGAATAACTGGCTGTGTATCTCCTATCATTTTCAGCAGTTTTTCTGGTGCGGACACTTAAATGTGATTAACATCGCATGGGGGATTATGATCATATATTATTGTACAGAATAGATACAAACAGAAAACGTTTGTTATTGCTACGAGTAACACATACGAAGACTGGAGATTCCTTCTACAAGATTTGTCTGAGTCGTTGCTTATGGGGCGTAATCCTCTTTGTGCGTCTTTGTTTCATTGGCCCTCTGTCTCTGTATATCTGCATCTTGGCCAGAGTTTGTGTTTGCCTTTTGTAGCGTTTCTGTTTCCTCCCCCGGCGTTTCCTCTTCTGTGTCTCGGCCAGTTTGTGCAGAATGATGCCCTCATTCCCATCTGCTGCCACCTGAGTTTCCCCACTCCTAACTGAAGCCTGTCGCCTGCTCTGCTTGTTGCGACTCTGTCGGTGAATCCCATTTCACCTCTCGCCTCTATTGCTTAGGCTCAATTCTGTTTTCCAGTGTAAAACTGAAACCGGATTGTCCCTTTAACCTTTCATTTATTTTGTCCCCTGAGGTAGCAGTCAGGATACTCCTCTACAAAAAGTCACACCTAACCGATCAAATCCCCTTTTTTCCCACAAGCACCTACTCGGCGCAACTTGACTCGGCTGTACTGGAGTATCACCCCATGTAGGTGGGAAGACCGAAGAACTATGACAAACAACCTTAGCATCTCATTGTTTAATGTATTATATCAGAAATAAGGTCCATGGTAATGGAATATTGTAAATAAGTTCCTAAATGTCGATTGATGTCTTTTGGCTTTTCTGAAAAAGAGTTCATGAGCTGAGTGGGAGATTGACACACATTTGCCGAATAACTTCTGATGTAGTTACCTCATTCTACTACTTCCTGTTTATTATAGCCATGTGTAATGTCAACATCTGATGATGTACAGTTTTTGTAGCTTGTCTGATTTGCTCTATACCATTAGAAAAAAACAAGCATAATATACGTTTGCTTTTTTTTCTGTACTACTAAAGTCTGCTTAAAACTTGCATGACAGTTGATGGAAACATAGCTAGTGTTAATAAACAGTTTTGTTTTTTAGTGTCGATATTTCAATCAATGGGGGATTTATGCAAAATGTACATTTTTGAGCATTATATCATGTTATAATGTCATTCCTTCATCATAAAATACCTGGAGTGTTGCTTTCACTCTTTATTGGATGTATAAGTAATCCTTGAATCTCAGCCTTGGATCTTCAGTCCTCCAGTCAAGCTTCAACCCCACACAGCTCCACCAGACTAGCGACAGCATCAATTAGAAAAAAAACTGTTTAAACTGCTCAATAATATCATGAGTTTCCATTATCAATAATTATAATATATATTTTAGCTTTTTTTTTTTTATTACATATAGATAACATAAATCCTCCTTTAAGCCTCCCAAAATTCTTAGTCACTCAGTGACCAACAGACCCCTGTCTTAGTAAGCATGATTAGAAAACCAGCAAAGTAGGTTCTAAAAAATGCAGGAAATCCTCCTATTTCTAATGGTTGATAATTACTCCATTAGAAATTCCTCCCAGAATGGATCTTGCTGTGAGAGAAAAGCATTGGAGTGAGGAGAGATAATTATGTTATTGAACAGCTCGGGAAACCTGCCATAGGTGGGTGCGTGTTGTTGTACAGGGGGGAATCCTGCAGGGTTTTCTCCTGCTGCTCTTTACAAGGCCAGCAGAAACTGAGAGGAATAGAGCAGAGGCAGGCCTTTCTACCCACAAATCACAGATTCCCTCGATCGCTTTACATTTGCCTTCCCAGGGGAGCGCCGGCTGGTTCGAAGGGTGAGCGCTCTTGCTTAGCTGTCATCTCAGTTTAATGCAAACCTTGTATAACATCAGAGCGGAAATTATTCTACACCTGTTTTTAACCTGTGTGGGCAGTTTTTATCACTGGAGCGTCTGAGAGATTTTTCACTCATGGCTTATAATACAATCTAAAACTTGTTCAACTCCTAAAAGAACATCTTGTGTCCTAACTGAGCAGACTATTCTGAATGAGTTACAATCTCCAATCTTCAACACTCTGCTCAATACATGCATGTTAATACTACTACTACTCTATTTTTTTATTTTGTGATTTATTGTTTTTTGTTGTTTTCTTTGCTTTGCTTTGCTACAATGAAATAATTATGCCAATTTGACAGTAACCAAGAGTGTCCCTAAAACCATCATGTTTTGCTGGTATTTTCTCTTTCTGGCTGTTTAAGAACATTTGCAACATTATTTTGTGTTACTTGTCCTAAACATATGACCAGTCATCTACTGCAGATGTTACTTCTTAGGTTTTTCCTTTGTTGAGTTAATTTTTATTTAAGCAGAGTAAGATGGGTTTTTTTTGACATAAGTTAGTGAAACTTGTAAAAAAATATTCAATCAGCATCCAAAAAAACGCTACTTTTAAATTCCTTCTTTTAAAGATTGCATGAAACTTTTGCACGGTGCTGTTTTCGGTAACAGGGTTTATTTTTTTCCATTGATCCATCCATTGTCTAAACCCGCTTGCACACACCCAAGGAAAATGTGGAGGAAGTAATTAATCTAAATTAAATTCTCTTTATTTATGTAGTAAAAGTAATTCCCGTCATACGTTCATTCATACATTTCAAAAATATTTGTTTTAAAAAATTCCAAGGAATCCCAGCACATTGCAACGAGTGCTTGCGTTGTGTTGGGCTTGATGATTTTACAGCAATCCCCTCATACTGAGCATGCATGTAGCGACAGTGGAGAGGAAAAACTCCCCTTTAACAGGAAGAAACCTCCAGCAGAACTGGTTCAGTACAAGCAGCCGCCTGAGTTGTTGAGTTAACAGTTGAAATAAGTTTAACTGAATCAGAATGGATAACAATAAAAGAAAGGTGAAAAGTGGTTAGACTGTCTTCTAGCAGGTCAAACCCAATGCAGCATGAATATAGAAATCACTCAGGATAACATAACAATTTCAAATTAATCAATAAATTAAATCAAAAATACTTTATTTATCACAAAGGGAAATTAAATGGTTTAACACATTTAACTAAGGAGTTATTATAGATGGTGATGGCTATGGGCAGGAAAGATTTTCTGTAGCAGTCTGTTTTACAACTAAGCTAAAGAAGCCTTTGACTGAAGAATGTTCAGGGTTGTCCATGATTTTCTTGATTTTATCAGGTTGTTGAGCCTTTTTTGGTCGCTTGCCCTGATGCTGCTGCCCCAACGAGGACAGATGACACTCTCAACAACGGACTTATAGAAGATCTACAACATCTTGCTGCGAACCTTGAAAGATTTTAGCTTCCTCAAGAAATAAAGTCTGCTCCATCCCTTCTTGTAGATGCTTTACTGTTGTGTCTCCAGTGTATTATGTTGTCCAGATAAACACAGAGGTATCTTTATTCCTCAACCATCTCTACTTGGTCTACCATGGTGGAAATAGGAATAGATCACCCTGTTTCTCCTGAAATCTACAATAATCTATTTTGTTTTGTTCACATTCAAGATGAGATGATTGTTCCCACTTCATGCCACAAGGAAGTCAACCAGCCTTCTCTACTCAGCTTCGTGTCCAGATCTGATGCACCCGACAACTGCACAGTCATCCGAATATTTCTGTAGATTACAGGAGTCTGACTTGTACTGGAAGTCTGAAGCTCACAAAGTGAAAAGAATTTGGGATAAGACACAGAGGTACAGCAAAGGAGAATCGTCTTTTAAATTAACGTTTAGGAGTTGTTGTTTTTTTGGGCTGTAGATAAAGACTACTTGAAGAGAAATCATAGGCGAACATGCCAACTACATGCAGAAAGATAGCAGGTGAACCCTGGAGCTTCTTTCTGCAAGGCAACAGTCCTGTCACCCTAAGACATTAAAGACAAATTGTGATTTGAAATTTTATTAACAAGGATGTCCTGGACAAAAACGGCTTCTAAATACATACTAGATAAAATAAGCTAAAATAAAAATCTAATCTAATCCTGGACTGACAGGCTGGGACCTCTGTAGACCAGAGTTTCTGTGCAAAGGTTCTTGTTCATATCTAGTCAAATCTGACTACTTGTCATGTTGAGCCAGACAGCATTGATGTTTGACGGAGCGCAGTTGTGTTTTACTCCAGTATTGAGGTAGGTGACAGTGGTGACGTAAGGTTGCTGACTGTCAGAGACTGTCTCACGGCATCTTTACGTCCTTTCCATGGCTCAGACCGCAGCACTGACAGGCTGGCTCAGTTTGTCTCTTTAAGCCAACATCACTTCTCAGCTCGGTGCTGAGGTGGGGAAGGGAGGGTGGAGCTAGGGGTGCCCACCCCCCCTGCCACTTTAAGTCCAACCTCGTCTCAGGCGATAGGTGGGATCTAAAAATCTTCTATGTGGAAGGCGGGATCTGATAGATGAAGTGGGAGGAGAAATGGGAAGGAGAAAAAAGAGGGTTCAGGGAAATGAAATAAAGAGAGAGAGTGTGTTTGTGTGTGAAGCACACTCACTCAGTAACGCACTATGAAAAGGGACGAATGAGACGCCGATTCACACACACACACACACACATTTACATGCGTGCTGCCTCTGTCACACACCTTCACCTTGTGCCAACGCTTCATCTACACGTGCACAGACTCCTCCACGCTCAGAGGTCGCCCACCCCCCTCCCCCCCAACCGCCACTTGTCTCCACACATTCATGGACCCACCTGCCGGACCGGACAACTGTCACCCACCGGCGGAGAATCTCAGATGAGAGTGAGGCACGGGAACCTGCAAGATCACTCCACTAACCCCCCACCTGCCTCCTCTACATTCATTCATCCCTCGTTTCCCCCTGCTGTGAGCCGGCGTGCGTGGCTGAAGGACACGGCGCTGCACTCTGCTGTGAGAGTTGGAGAGCTCAATCGGACAGAACAGTGGGGAGGGGATACAACGGACTGACTGCTCTTCTGCTTTAACCCCCCCTCCCTCTTCCTGCATTCTTTCTCCCTTGTTTTTGAAAGTCACCTCTGTCTCTGGACAGTAGTGGATTCGTCAAACCTTCGTGAGTCTCTTTTCCTTCTCCTCTCAGAGCGCAAGGGGATCGGAGGGGTGATGCCAGGAGCGCTGGCGGGAGAGCCTGCAATCAAGGCACGCTCCGTTCATCAGGGAACGGGTCCCTTGACAAGCTCGCAGACCTGATAATTCAGGCCGGACAGGACGCCTCTTCTTGTGGTGACACGGCCACGGATGGAGAAATTTCATTGGTGAAGGACAAGAAGGTGAAGGGGTTGATATCGGGGCACGGTTAAGTCAGAGTTGGAGAGATTTGATTTACAGTTGTCTCACAATGTGGCGGATGGTTCAGTGTCCTTTCGGACTCGGTTGAGCTGAACTTAACCAGAGCCAGGAGCGCTCTCGGGGAGATTTTTGTGGGTGGAAAGCGAGATGGCTCGTCCTAGCAGACGATCGGTGACTTTGTGCCAGAATTCCATTGATTGCTTCACCTTTTCCACCACCTGTCATCGAATCTCTGTGGGATTCTAAATTTTCCAGCTTTTATTTTTCTAGCTGTTTCTCACATCGCCCTACTTATTTCCGTCCTGAGTCAGAACCCAGGCGCCTCTGTCCCTCCTGCAGCTTTCCCCTCACAGTGCTTCATCGCCCCGGGTGGAGCAGGTGGCGGGGGCGGCCCGTGGAACCCTCAGACACCCGGGCGCCACTGAGCCACCGAAGGCCGGCGAACCAGGTTAAGGCTCGGCGCTGGGAAGATGGCCGCTCTCGCCAGCTCCCTCATTCGCCAGCGAAGGGAGGTCAAGGACCCCCAAGCGAATCGGCAGATTGCCAGCAAGCGCAAACCCTGCCCAAAGACCAACAAGTCGCTATGTCAGAAACAAATCCTTATATTAATATCAAAAGTTCGACTATGTGGCAGTCGAGGGAGAAAAATAGAAAAAAGACCCGGTGAGTTGACTTGCTTTCTTCTTTTCTTTTCTGTTTTTACAACTAAAAGGATTTTGATTAATCCTGAACTGTAAAGCCTAATCGGAGTACATGCACAGCACTTTAATTTCAGAATTCAAACACTTAATCTGAATCTGGGAAACGTCCCAACCAATCCTTCCCCGCAGCTCTACGTAACATAAGCAGAGAGGGGGGATAAACTCCAGCTTAACGCACGCAGTTCCCTTAGACTGAGCAGCAACTGCACCACCGACCAGCCGACTGTTGTGAGTGCAGAGGTGGCTCTGCTCAGACACGTGTCGGCACCAGAACCCATGCTGGTTAATCTGGGGGCACTCGGTGAACTTGGCTCTATGCACTAAATAAAAACTTCTTATTACAGGTCACTAAAAACTACAATTTTGTATCAGTTTCTACTTTTAACTAAGCTTTTTGTTTTCGGTTTTTTATTTATCTTGTTTTTAGTTGTGTGATTAAGTCGGGCATACTTTCTGAGTATTTTTGGTTGGAAATATACATTGCTGGAAAATAAACCTTGCAGAGCCTTGCAGATACATGGTTAATATTTTAACTTAGACTCTGCTGCTCCAGTTTCTCAGTTTTAACAGACTGTATAATGAAAAAGAAAAAAAAGTATACCGCTTAGTGCATATCTTTTTTCTAATGCATCAGAATATCTTACAAATTATGTGTTTCAGTATCATAAATTATGTTCTTCATGCCAAATTCCAACATAATTTTAATGGACATTAAACTTCAACACAAATCAAATACGAACATTGCAAAATTAGCACAATTGTCATTATTCTTTCTATAGATTTAAATGATCATTTAGTCCAAAATCAAATTTTAAGAAAACTCTCGAGCAGAGGGAGCAATTTATATTAGTTTGATTTTTTAGGTTGATAAAATCTTCCAGTAAGAACATGGCAACAGCCGAGAGGAATATCTCAAGCTTCTAGCACAAAAATGTATCACATTAAAATAATCAACAAATTTGCTTTTGGAATCAAGCAACTGTCTTCATGTAGTAAATCAAAAATAGGGAACGAGCCTTCTGCCTTTAACTGGTAATCTAGTCTGATAGCATTCAGTCGGCTATCCTGTATTTACTGCTGTTGCGTCTTATTGGGGTTACAGCTTAGTAAGCTTTTTCCAGATACCACAGTTTCCTTACATATATGGAATCAGACTGGGATGTGAACGATGCAGAACAAACATGTTACCAGACCAGTAGAGCTTTTGAACTCTGACTCGTCATGCCTTAATAAAGTCATTGGGCCTGCCTATTGCATTTTTTTGTTGTTTATGTGGTCTTACGTCTTTTTTGTGTGCACTGCAGCTCCTCCCTTAATTGCTACTCTAGGATGGATCGAGTGTTTTTAAATTTAAAAACGTTTCAGTTTTGGTTGATTTTGGTGGCCAGCGGACAAACGCTTATAGTGTTTTGCCTGGAGAAAGACTACATTTCCCATAAACACCAGCACATAGCGTTATAAAATCCTGATCTACCGGTCGCTTGCAGTTGGATTGAAGTACATTTCTGTTTTTAGGGGCTGTGCAAAGGATGAGTAGCGATGATGTAATGAATCTAATTGTGGAGAAGCAATGTCATATGATGATGAAAATTAAGAAACGGGGGAAGTGATGTATACCGTAAAGCATTCAGCACATTTGTAGTTGTTTTGTGTGGCAGGGTTCCTGCCACCCTCATCAAAGTTTCTTAGCGCCGGTTACAGCAATACGGACACCTTCGGGCCATGATAGAGGTGTCATTCAACAAGCTGTAAATCGACGTATAATCACAAAAGTTATGAAAATATTTTATGAAGGTTGGAAAGTTACTTGGTGTTGCTTAAAATAATCATAAAAATAATGTTTAAAAACCGGTGACTCTAATTGATCTTTGCTGTGAGCTTGGTTGTCTGTGATGGCCTGGCACCCATTCAGGGTTGACACAAAAGATGGGCTGCAAGTATGATTAACAAGACCCACATCAATTATTGGATGGTTTCTCCCTTAAACTCACTCTTAAAGTGCTTTCTTAATTACTCCATATTCAACGGGTTTAATTGAATTAGACTTGTAGTTTCAGCTTCACTCGTTTACATTCATTAGACACGACTGATGCATGTAAAACAGGAAAGTACTTCTAATAAATTTATTACCTGATGGAGCCTGTTCACTGTCACTTTTTACACAAAAAATATTGTGAAGTTTTACACCTGAATAGATAAAATAAAAATAGAAAGAAGAAATTAATCCTTATCTTAAAAAGCCAGATCCAGTGTCTGAATCAAATTTAAATGTTTGCTGCAAGGATTTGCCCATTCATTGAAATAAAGTATTAGTTTACATGCAGTATTTTCCATTTTTACAGAATAAGTGAGCCCCAGAAGATAAACAAATAAACTATATAAATTGGTTCTTTTAGGCAATTGTGAACAGTACCAGAAAACTGTTACAAAAGTACTCTACTTAAGTATAAATACTTTTAGAGAATTTGTGGTTTACCTAAGCATTTTTTTTCTTAACTTCCACTCCGATACATCCAATACAGCTTGTCGTTACTTGTCCTGTTTAGGCTAAGCATAGCTTTTTGCTAGTCAGCACTTCCTGTTTTTCTTTCCTGAAATGCAACTGGCAACAAACTGAGCTCCTCACAAGAAGGGAAATAATCCAAGTCGCTCACACCTGAGATTGATCCGGAAATACGTCATCCTTGTGCAGTGTTGTTGGCTCTCCTGCCTTCGTTTAAAGCGAGCTTGGGAATGCAGAAACTCAAGCACAGCATCAGATTTTGAGAATAGGAATTAGCTCGTTTCATCTCAAAGCCTGAATAGCTAATATTTAGTGCCCTGATAGATTAAAGAAAAGTTTGGAGGAAATCATTTGTTTTATCCTGAAGTTTTTACAAATGGTATTGACCCTTGGTCGCCAAGTGCTTCTACTTGTGAGTTTATCATCAGGTGGTTCCAGAAAATTACAAAAGCACTCAGAAATCAATAAAGCAATTAATGCGCCGTTCATACCGAACTCTTCAGGAGCATCAACAGCGTCCAGTCTATGTTGTCACATGTCTTGTGACGCATCTCGTGTGTTACCCACGTCTACAGGGGCGAGATTGGAGCATCAGAGGCTTCTGAAGCGTTTGACACATCTGACACTCAAAAAACGCTTGAGTTGGGAAAACTGAACTTTCGCCGCTCAACGCTTGGGCATCAACCAATCAGAGAACGTCTGCTATGTGACAAAGTGACAAATTTTCCAACTGGATGGAAGATTCGGAAGCAATAATGGCGGATAGATTTATTGTTGCTGTTGTTGCTGATTCAAGTGAGACGAAAATACCATTGACATTGACCCTCGTCAGCTCAGCTCCTAGTAGGAGGAACGCAGATACATTTTTCTGGTGGATTTAGACCCGGCACCGAGGCAGCCGAAAACGACGTTATCTTGCTTGTTTTTTAATTAAATAAACGCAAACCTCTCCTTCCTCCTTTAATTTCATCCACCATTGTGCAAGAAGACCGTTGAAGAGACCGGAAGTCCGACGGGAAAACACCGGAAGTGGGGACGCTTGACGGGTGTCAAGCACGTTTGAAGAGTGTGACTGTAAAAAATGCACCAACTTGAAGCGTTAGATACAATTTCAGATACACTTCAGACGCGTTCGGTGTGAACGCAACATTACTAATATTAGGATATATATATTTTATACTTCTGAATACTTAAGTATATTTAAAAGTAAGAACTTCAGTACTTTTACTTAAATATAATTTTACTGATCAACAAATGCTTCTGGTTGAGTAAGATTTGACCATGAGTATCAAGTACTCTGTGTAAACTCAGTATTTGTTTGGCTTATAATTTCGTTGAATACGTTTTTCTGTGCTCTCAGCATGGAAAAAAAACTTTTAGTTATGACGCTAAACTTTGAATGATGTCACATCAAACAGGCTTAGTCCTTGTTTGGAAGCATGGACTGAACTTGCATGTTATTGCCAATCACCTCATCAAACAGTGGAGGCGACTGCTGCACCTTTGTCTACCTGACTGCGTTTTTACATTCTGTGTGTGTCCCCTTCCACCTTGTGTAAGTGCAGCGGTGTGTGTCTTTTGATATTTATTACCTAGGTGTGCCAAGTTCATCATGATAATTACGCAGGGAACCTCTAACGTGGAAGCAGCAGCTGCTATAGAGGCGGCGGCTCTCTTATTGTAATTATGGTTGTAAAATTTGTTGGACAGGCTGTGGCAGTGAAGGCTCTTTGAGAAAAGGCCACACGTGCATAATACCTATTGTTTGGACTAATTTACACTCTAATAGCATCACTGCTTCTTATGGATTCAGTTGCAACTGGGCTGTGTGTGACTGGATTTAAAATAGGCCTATTTATTTAGCTGTAAAAAGGCAGGGATGACTGAGTCTGCAACTTTGTGTGTAAATTACACTCAGCATGAGAGCGTTTCTTCTTCATCCTTCCCTTAAGTATACATCATGCATTTTTTGGAAAACCATATTACAGATTACTTCTATTTTTTGTTTTTTAACAAGCGTAAATATTTCAAAACATCAAACAACTTTTATTTCAAGCAACAAAAACCGAAAATGACCCAAATTGCTGATCCAAACCTAATAATAATATTTTATTCATAATGCACATTGCGTTTAGGAAAAAATCTCAAATCGCTACAGAACACCAGCTAAAAACAAACATCAAGTTACATTTAAAAGGCTTTTATAAATAAAAATGTCTAAAAAAGGAAGCCAAAGGAGGGATCTGAGGACTGAAGCGATGTGGTCATGTTTGCACCTCATTGTCAGAAACCCTGCAGCACCGTTCTGAATGTGCTGCAGCTTTTGTAGACTACTGCCAGGGATACCCTCTAGGAGGACATTACAGTAGTAGGCACTGACTAACTTCTCTGATTCGTGTTAGGCGAGTTAGCGATGATTTTTAAGTTGGAGGAAAGAGACCTTGCAGAGGTGATTGATGTGGGAATCAAGTGTGAGATGTAAACCAAATCTAACACCAAGATTTGTAATGGCCAAGGACAGGGAGATGTTATGGTCCAAGATATTGGTTGAGGACTGGGTTTGGTGAGGGGTACAAATAAGGATAGCTTCTGTTTTGCTGCTGTTCAGTTCGAGAACATTGTCAGCCATCCAATCCTTTATTTCCTACAGATCTCCAAACCTGCAAGATTATATACAAAAATATTTTTTTTCTTAAGTCTTTCATTAAGCTTATCAGTCCATGCAATATCCAAAGTTGCCTATCCTTGCACGTATAAGGAATGCTGGTGTCCATTTTAAGATGTCATTCGGATAAGATGTGGGTTATAACCTTGAGCATTTAGACAGTCCATCACAGAACAACAGATAGATACACACAGGACAAACAGCCATGTGCACACTCACACCCATGAGCAATTGAGAGAGACGAATTAACCTAACAGGTCTGGATTCAAACCCTGGATCTTATTGCTTTAAGGCAACAAACTGCCCCACTTTCCACCTAAGCCAAGGTCAGTGTCACGTTAAGAAAAAGGCTGGTCCTGAATGAGTTTGAGGACCAAAACCACATTATGAACTATGTTTAAATATCTCAATATGCAACACATGATGCTGTGAAATACCTTCAACAACTAAAATGAAATAGTCTTTGACATCTTTGCATCTAGAAAAGGTTGCCAAGTACTTTGCAATGCTTCGGGACTCTAGGTAGTTACAGAGAGAGGTATGGACCAGTGATGAATCCTGAAAGTGTGTCAACAACTCATTCAGGTGGTCACATAATAATCTCTGCAGATAACACCCACCCTGAAGTAGCATACAAATCTATAAAGTAGGCAAGAAACTGGACAACAATTGCTCTCCACTGAACAATTCGAAGCAACAGCATTCCATGGCAAAGTTGGTCAAAAACATGTTAATGATTGATTAGACTTAGAAATATATTGTAGTCTTGTCTATGGGAGAGAATTAGAAGTTGTAAGTTGCGTGTTGTGTCATATCTGCTGTAAAACACCACAGCATCTTGGAAAAATATTATTGTGACTGTCAAACATGGTGGGGGTAGTTTCAGCCAGGGGTTGCTTTTCTGTTTGAAGACCTGAACCATACAACATCACCTTTACTTGGGTCATCTTTGTTTGGTATTAAAATTTGCACGATGATCTTAAACATTTAGGCATAAAAATATACTAAAGAAAACTATGGTGGGGAAATACTTTTTTCACACCACTGTATGTAGGGCATTCATAGCCAGGGGTCATGAATGCATTTGTATGTGAATGTGCATTCTTTTCACATGCGAGTTTCTTCCTCCCTCACTGAGCTTTATCCTGAGGCGACGCTTGACCCTTGGCCAAGAATAATCAACAAGAATATTCCAAAGCCGTGTCCTCCACCTCCTTTTCTTCCTCCTGCTGGCAGAACTTCAGAGTGCCTTGCTTGCAATTTCCCATCGCTGTGCCATTAGCTACTTTAGATTTCTACCAGCAATCTCTTTCTAGATATTTTTGTGACATATTTAATTGAAATGTTGTTCTGTTGCTGAATTTATTACCCAAAAACTTTTCTCTACATAGTCGATATATTATATGTCTGAACAGTCCCGTGTTCATTTAATTATATTTGCCTTTCAATTTTTTGTACTAGCAGTTTGGTTTCAGTGGAGGTACACCTTCATTTGGATGGTAAAGTACATTGCAACTAAACGCTGTATAAACTGTTCTGCAGGATGTGTTTTTCCTAGAGGAAGGGGTGTCTGATTTCCAGAGACATCCATTCAAAGATTCAGCGAATGCGTTCTGTGACTATTTCAAGTACTAAATAAGTTAACAAATTTATGTGGAAACTTTAAACTTAGAAATAATAACTTCTGACAACACAAACACGTGTTTATTTTAGAGGGTCAAAAATTAAAAATATTTTTAAAAAATTGTTGCCAACTATCCAAAAGAATTATAAACAATAATCTAAAGTTGACCATTATTTTCATAATCTAGTTTTGGAGCATCCATCCATCAAATGGCCTCTAGCTCCTTTCCAGACAAGACAGGAAATAATTTTTCCAACACCAGGTTTGGGGTCATTCCTGACCTTCAAGAGTACCGTATTTTCCGCACTATAAGGCTCACCACATTATAAGGCGCACCTTCAATAAACGGTCTATTTAAAAAAATTATTCATATATAAGGCGCACCACATTATAAGGCGCATAGAATAGACGCTACAGTAGTATGGCTTGATTTTTGTGCCACCGGGTTTGTGCGCACAGAGCTGTATGAAGGAGCAATAATTGTGAGCGTGTGTGTATGAATCTCAGGCGCGCGCACTCATAGGTGCTCGGACACGCGCTCAACTCTGCTCTGTGTCTGCGCTCGCAACTCTGCTGAAATATTAGTGAGTCTGAGAGTATGAATCAACTTTGTGTATTTGGAAGGAATTATTTAATTGGATGAAAAAGGCCAGTCTTTGATTAGCGCGGAGCCTGGCTCATTTACATATAATGTCGAGTTGCGAGCGCAGAGACACAGCCGAGCATGAGCTGAGTGGGCAAGCCAGCAGTTTGTCAGAGTTGAGCACGTGTCCGAGCACCTTTGAGCGAGTGCGCGCACCAGAGATTCATACGCACACGTTTACAATTATTGCTCCTTCAGATAGCTCCGTGCCAGCAACCCTGGTAGCACTAACATCACGCCATACAGTAGAGGCTGGGGTTACGTTATGCATCCTTTAGATGGAGCTGGGCTAAAGGGAACGTCAACAAAACAGTCAGATAGGTCAGGCAAACTTTATTAATATTTACAAACCGGCATTCTGACAACTCCATTCACTCCCATAATGAATAAACAGCTGTTTTATTATTTTCCCCGAGGTAAAGTCAGTGTCGTATTTTCCTGACACAGTTTATCTTTTCACAACAGCAATAGCAAGCGCTAGCACCGCTCGTTTGCATGTATTAGCTCTAGAATTGCCACAGTTATCCAAGTAACGGTAGAGCGATCAAAGGAACCATAACTAATTTAATTCACAGTTTTACTGTACCGGCCTTGTGTACTTAGACTTGCATGGCTTAATCTTTGAGACAAGCATATGCTACTCGCAGGATCAACCAGGTAGCCCCCCTTCCTTTCTTGCCGCCAGTACGCACCGGCGGGACAGAGACGGGAGTGCGGGGCCCAGGAACAGCTCGGGGCCGTCCCCCGGCAGAGCCCCAGTAGCTGGAAAACGTCCTGGACGGGCTCGAAGGGTTTGAGAAACTGCCGTGCCTTCCGGAGGAACCGCCACGCACGGGGTGATGAGTACTTGCGTGCCTGCGCGCCTCACCCCCCCCCGCGGCAGAGCTCTGGTGGAGGACCACTGGGACAGACGGGGCGCCTCGGTCTCACTGCCCACCGTTCGACCGCACCACGGAGCTTGAGTGCTGGGACGCAATAGGAAGCGTGTCTCTTAATAGGAGCCATTTTGGGGTCTTTACACAAACACACAAATGGAAATGAAACGGCACGCTTTGCGCAGTCATATATCCTAGGATGCACCGCACGCTTCTTCTTCTACGGGGAAAATGAAGTTGCCGGCTGCTTACAGTAGTTGCGAGACCTGTTGTGGGTCAATATTGGTCCGTATATAAGGCGCACCGGATTATAAGGCGTACTGACGGCTTTTGAGAAAATTGAAGGTTTTTAGGTGCACCTTATAGTGTGAAAAATATGGTAATAGGGGGTAACTCTGTCTTAAAAATTTTGCCATTAAACCTAAGTAGTCTTTAGTGTGACTCGGAAAAGCCATTAAATTTACCACGTGTAACTGATTAATTGTTGATTAGCTGTTGACTAGCTTCCTTATGAGTACCCACTAGTTTGACTCTGATTTGCTGTTGACTTAACTTCAATTAGATTATAGCTTGACTCAGATTTACAATTACCTTAATTCTGAGTACTATTTAAATCTTCTTAGCTGTTACCTTGAGTCTGATAAATCGTTGTCCTCACACAGATTAGCCATTATTATGTGGTCTCTGATTCTAACTCTGATTCTTCTGTTTGCGTAGCAATGAGTAACTTTTAGCCTGACTTTAACAAGCTAATAGGTACCCTAATTAGACAGCTTTGTTTATATTGTTGTTCTGGGTTCTTGCTGATTTGGTTAATCTTTGAGTAATTCTGGTAAATTTGTCACTCCTGAGAGGCTACATAGTTCTGATTCCATAGATTCCACTGGTTCTACTTTCTAGTCAGCTAAAGATTAATTAGCAAAAAAGTGCCAGATTCTATTCATTTTGGTAGGTTTCTAAAAGGAATCTGGTAGGTGAAACTCATCAACTTAGCTGCTTCTAGAGTCCTGACCAACATCAGGAGACTGTAATATTGTTCATTGTTCCTAAGACGAGTCCAGAGGAAACTGGGTTTCGTACTTGTCAATTCTGTAAAGATTCCCACTAATTAACTGCCACTTTGACTCGCCCGTGATTTGAGCGATGAGAAATTGTTAAAGCTTTTATTTCTCCAGCTTCAGTAACTTTTTTCCCCCCAAGCAAAGTAAATGTCATCCGAAACGTTTAACCGTGACCGCACAAAGGAAAATAAGACAAAATCTCTAAGGTGTGTAAACACTTTTAAGAGCACTGTAACATGAGAGACCCCAAGTTTGTCAGCACATGTTTTAGATTCCTGTTAAAAAAAATCTGTTCTTTCCATTTTTTTCCTCCAGTTTGACTGTGTGTAAACATTATAGTCCATCTAACTCTGCCTGCTTCTACGTCATTACATTGTGACGGGATTGTTCAGCCCTCCTTTGTGCTGCTGAAGGCCATTTGAAGCTATTGTAGGAGAGGAGGAGGTGTTAAAATATAGCAAATGCATGTTTGGGTGACACTGTGTGTGTGCTTCTTCAAACAGCTGTTGCCTCTATATGACGGATGGCAGTGGTGACAAATTTGCGTGTCCCTTTTTGACCCTTTGGTTTGCTCTTATATGGCTATTCCCATCTCTCCCCCTCTGTGTTACCATCTAACCCTCTCCACAGAAACACACAAACGCCGTCTAACCTAACCCATACTAATGATGTCTCGCCACTACAGCCCACTCAGCTTATAACAAGGTCATCTCGCCCTGCAACGACAAACGCACACACACACACACACACACACAGGTATCAAGGATCACAACGATACTAAACACACCCACGCACTTTTAGAGGAACTAATAAATCCGCCAACACAAACACAAACGAATGATGAGATTTTATGATAATTGAGGAAGGGTGTGTAGGTGAGAGATAATTCCTCCCCGGCTTTGTGTCAGTGTTTGCCTCTGATGTGATCTAATAAGGAAGATAAGCCACCTATTGGATATCAAACAGAAATAGCTTGTGTTGTCCTCTGAGTGGCTGGCAAGCCTGCTGTTAACAGGGTGGAATAACATTCGGAGTTGTTGTTGTGGCGCCGGGGCCAATTGTCCATCCTGCAGCTGCAAATTAGTCTGTGTGCGTACGAGTGTGGGTGACGAGCATCGAACAGGGCAATAAAGAACACACAAACACTTGGAGTGGACTTTTTATTTTTTGTTTTGTGTGTATGTGTGCGTTTAAGGCTCATTGTTGTCATGATTCATCAGACCACATCGGCTCCTCTCATTAACAAATACTGATTTATCAATAATGTGCAGCGCCGTTTGGAGAGCACACACCGAATTGGAAAAATTTACTGCCTCATCACCGGTCGGACGCCGTGGACAATCCACACTTACCGAGGACTGTTTTATCTGCTCCCATCCTCGCTTCTCCTTCCTTTCAATCCATCACCTCTTTCCTCACCTCTCCATCTAACCTCCCTTTTTCTTCCCTCGTCACCATAGTCTTGATCCCCCTCTACCCCCTCATCCCACCCTCCACACTTATCATGTCAAGGACATGTAGTGTCCTATAACTGTGTCCCAGGGTCTTTCTGTCTCTCTGCAGCCTCCGCATTTCCCCACCGTGTCTAATCATCTTGTCTTTGGTACAGCTTGGCAGTCACTGGATGTTACAATAACAGAGATGATGCCGTGTTTATTGTGAAAGGAATCAGGAACAGTTGACATGTATCTAATACGTACAAGTTGTGCATTTAGCAGCATTTTTATCCAGCAGACAGTGGTATGTAACTGCCCCCAGAAGGGAAATTTTGGTATAATTGGTTAAACAACATCGTTGCAAACCGGTATTTGTAATACTAGTGCATTGGTCAACTTAGATAGTGAGTCTGCTTCTTGAGCCCCATCTATGCAACATTTTCTGGTCAGAATGGAAAAAGGTAGTTGCAATGAAACATCGCCTACAAGAAATGATCACCTTAGCATTTGCTATGGGAGTCTTATCGTACTAGAAACATTTACAGAGTAGTTCTCCAAATAATTTTTATATAGTAAGTAAATGTTTTCTTTGAATTTGGTAGGGTTTATTATTCAAATTCATCTTAAGCAGTAGTTGAACCTTGTTTCTATAGGAACTTTTTTTCTGCCATCTTGGATGTTCATTAGTTTTTAGGCACTAAGTTTTTATACGAAAGCTGTTGTTTAGGTTCTTTGCACCAACTAGTGTCAGGATAATGAAATTGCACCTTTTTTTATCACTATTGCTGCTGTTTTTCAAAATGGATATTGTCATTAAAACAATGTTGTGTAAACCCGTTAACAGATATATAAGAAAAAAAAAAAAAACATGTTCATGTATATATAAATATACATATAAAGCTAACCAAGTTAGACAGTGTTTAGAAAGTTTTAGCAATTAAATTAACCAAAAGCTACAAAGTTAATGCTCTGAAAATGATAAAAATCTAAAATATATACATGCTGGGTTAGAATTAAGGATACCTTAAATTAAGGGCATTTAAATTGCGTTGATATTACTACTGTGCGCAGGGTTTGCAACTTAAAGCCTTGAGACTTTACCTGAACATTCTGATTAAATTATTTTAGAGCCATCATACTTTCTCTCAAGTACTTAAGATTTGAGAGTCTACTTGGACCTACCAGTTTCAAAATACTTAAAACTTGTTTTAAACTTGACCTTGATTTAAAATCTAATTGAAAGTGGACTTGGATTGGCCTTTCAAGTACTCATGACTTTTTTTGGATTTGCACCTCTTCACTTCATCTTAAAAGTCTTACGTTTTGAATGGGATTCTGGACCTTCTTGGTACCTGGACAGTTTGTTAGTGAGTTATTCAAAACACATTTTGAATATCTGATTTTGTTTGTTTATTTTTAAGTATCTCTGGGTCTTGTTCACGAGTGAGGGAAGGATGGAGCGGGAGGTTGACAGGCGGATTGGTGCGGCGTCTGCAGTAATGCGGACGCTGCACCGGTCCGTCGTGGTGAAGAGAGAGCTGAGCCAAAAGGCAAAGCTCTCGATTAACTGGTCGATCTATGTTCCTCACCTATGGTCATGAGCTGTGGGTCATGACCGAAAGAACAAGATTGTGGATACAAGAGATGGAAATAAGTTTCCTCCGCAGGGTGGCTGGGCTCTCCCTTAGAGATAGGGTGAGAAGCTCGGTCATCCGGGAGGGGCTCATAGTAGAGCCGCTGCTCCTCCACATCGAGAGGAGCCAGCTGAGGTGGCTCGGGCACCTGGTCAGAATGCCCCCTGGACGCCTCCCTGGTGAGGTATTCCGGGCATGTCCCACCGGGAGGAGACCCCGGGGTAGACCCAGGATCCGCTGGAGGGACTATGTATCCCGGCTCTACTGGGAGCGCTTCGGGATCCTCCCGGAGGAGCTGGTGGACGTGGCTGGGGAGAGGGAAGTCTGGGTTTCCCTGCTCGGGCTGCTGCTCCTGCGACCCGACTCCGGATAAGCGGTAGAAGATGGATGGATAGATGGATTTTGTTTAGGTAAATGGCATAAACACCAACCAGGCTGTATATTTTAGGGTATTTTAAACTAAATAGAACAATTTGTGTCAGTTCAGCAACTTTATGCCATTGACATGCATTCTTCTTGAATGCAGCACCATTTTTTATCCATTGCATGTATTGATCCAATTTTTGACTCACCTTAAATTAGATTATTCTGCCATTAACTCTAATTTGCATATATAGGGTGAATCATTTCTTGGACAGACTTAAGCCGGTTGAGAGTTTTAAATTAAAAAATACTTTTCTGTGTGTGGAGATTTGGAGTTTACAAAAATAGATTAACACCTGATGCTTGTAAAAACCTATAATTTTTGAAAAGTTCCCCAGGTTACTAGAGAAAGCCAGTGTTTTTAACCTCTTGTACTTTTACTTGTTGATAACCTTCAGTTTTTCCAACTATGTCCTCTGTTTTGCACCTCATCATTTTATCAGTCACATTTACTGGCTACAGGTTCCCGTGCTGAAACTGCCTTTGTGGGAGATATTGGTAACGGAAATCAGAAAAGATTATGATGATTTGGAGACACTAAAAGTTGTTGACTAATACAATTCTCTTAGTGTCACCCCAATCCCCCAAACAGGTGATTTATGGGAGCAAACGCTTTTATTCTTACTTGTATGCATCTCCAGCTGCTGTATTTTTTGAATGTTGACTGGTACGTTTGGTGTCTCATGCCTCTGCTGGTCTGGTAGGAACAAGGAGTGCCGTTAGGACTCTGTGAGGAGCATTCTTGTCATAGAAATGCACAGTGAACACCAAAGTGTAATTAGAGCAGGGCAATGAAGCAGAGGGACTTCGGATCTGCTGGCGATATACTTGAAATGACCTCCAGCTGAGATTGTGCTGCACACATTTTTATCTACCGATCATGCTACATCTCAAGAGCTCTTAAGCATCCTAACCTTTGCTTTTCTCAATGTCGCCAGAAGAATGAACCGTCCCTTTAATCGATATCCTATAGTTTATATTGCAACATTAACATGCGGCAGACAGCGGAGCCAGCTTTACCATTTCACATGCAATCAATTTGCTGCATGGCTTGCATGCACAGCTGAGCGGGACGTGCACCACATGGCGATGAGTGTACAGTGGCACGTAACACACTTACACCGGCATTAAAAAAACAGAGAGGCAGACACGGAAGCACCAAACATTGCAGAAAGATCAAGGGCTAAAAACACAAATCCCGGTGAAGTGTGGCGAGCGTGATCTCTCTCTCAGCTCTGCCTCAGTGTCCCTGACCAAAGCAACACTTTCCAAAAGACAGCTCTTTAAATCACACACATAGCTTCTCCTTCTTCTTCGGTGTGTGTTAACCTCTCACACACGTTTCCTTTGAGCCGGCTGTCGGGCAAAGCCACATAACAAACTGGCCTTATGGGAAAAGACTGCATGTGCATGCTTTTCTGCTTGCGTCTGTATCTGATTACGAGCTAATTTCCTTGATCACGGAGGCAGCGGCTCCAGGGAAGGTGGGGGTGCAGGAATTAATGACAGGTGCTACAGCTAGTCATGCTTTCCAATCTAAATACAATGTTTGTTTAAAAATAACCTTTAAGTAGGTAAGAAACATACTTACATTTCCATATAATAATATTTTTTTATATTGTTTTGACGGACTTTTTTCTAATCTTAAATGAATGTTTTTTATTTGCTGTAAGTAGCAAATAATCTTTAACGTAAGTCGAGAACACAATTGTTTTCAACTTGTGACTCAAGAATCAGGAATCAGTTTATTTATATAGTGCCAATTTACTACAGATGTAATCTAAGGGCACTTTACGAAAAAATGAATTCAAATCATAGATACATCATAAACAAATCAGTTTGAAAAAGTTTCCAATCTAAGGAACCTAATCTACGGAATCTAAGGTTGTCATTGATTTGCAGCATTCACTCCTCCCTCATACTGAACAGGCATGTGGCGACAGTGTAGAGGAAAAACTCAACTTAAACAGGATGAAGTACTTAAGCCACCCATGTCCAGTGAAGACAGATTTTCAGACTGTGTTTCTAAAACTAAATGAAACTCTGACTTTTTTTGTGTTTTGCATACCAAAATTGTGCAATTAGATCTGAAAACTGTGAATTTGTTGTTGATTTTTATTGTTGTAAATGTTTTGAATTGGAAATATTTTTCTTAAACAACTTAAAATCTATTTATCAAATATATTTCAACTCATTCTCATTAGATTAAACTCAGGTAGATGCGATTTAAATTGTGTTAGGCTGTGTTGATTTACAGACGCAGAGCCGTTCTAACTCTTCCTACATTCACATAATTAACTCTCAGATTGGTTTCTATGTAAAACTGTAAATATTATTTAACAGATTTACAAACAATCTGGTGAGTTGGTTGAGTTTGCCGTTTCTGATGTCGTCAATGTCTCTAGATACGTACAGCTTGTAAAAACATTACATAAACACAAATATCTCCTCATGGTGAAAATAGAACAAGATAATTATTAATCATCTTCTTCATCAGGAAAGATTTGTAATGATACAGGAAATAATTCATAAATTTAATTGCATATGCACTATTTCTTTAAGGCTGTGGAAAAAAGTATTATAATATTATTACATAAAAATAATTTTATAAAAAAAGAAAACAATATATCCAAACAAACATCAAACTATAAAGATATTGGTCTGTATGGATTGGTATGAGAGTCTCACAGTACGACGGCCATGAGTAAAAATATAATGTTTTACAGTGTTAACAGCAACATCTAAACAAACTGTGTATGAAAAAACCTTATTGCCTTTGTTGGTTCTCTGACTGGTTAAAATGTTTGATTTGCTGTATACTTAATTTGAAGGTGGTTGGACAAAGGAAATGTTTGTGAAAAGGAAATGTTCATAAACCCACCAGACATGTGAACGGTTTGAAAAAAACGAAAAGAAAAAAGAAAAGTATGAAAATGAGATACGCAGTGATACTCAGGTGACACCTTGCTGATTGCAGCACCTTGTCTACCTGTGTGCTGTTCCCATGTGGTTCACAAGAGCAGAGCTGTATGACGTGTCCTTCACATTAATGTGTCATCAATCTGGAAAGCTGGAGACGAGCCAGAGTACGACCTACACACACCGTGCAGTAAAAACACTGAAATATCTCGTCTTTAGGTTCCTTTCTAGTATGGGAAGGTCTGTCATAAAGTTAGACTTCTCTGTTGCAAAAGTTAGGGATGGAGACACAAACTCTCAGGGATTTAACCCTCAATTTATTTTTGGTAACATAAAATGATGTAATTATCTCTAATCACTCTTTAGATGCTAGTGATGTCAAGTCTATTGCAAGGAAATCAGGTGACATGATGGCAGTAAATCACATTGCTCTAAACAAATGACCTAAAACGAGGATTCAAAGTTAAAAATCATCTGAAATGGTGTTAATTACATCCTCAGACACAGTTGGATAAAATATAGTTGAAATTTTATCTTTCTTTGTAATTATGAATCCCCATTAGAGACATGATTTTACAAAAAAATGTCACATCTTGACGCTACTGATGTGGAATATAACATTGAATGCGGATTTAAGCAGTTTTTAGGTTTTTCCATTAACGAATTGCTTTAAATTTCTGATAAAAATGATCACTTAGATCTATTTTTCTGGACATTTAGTTCAAATTGTGTGCATTTTTACACATTAGACAAAATGCACCTCAAAAAAGGAAACAAACTGGGATCTGAAACTCCTCTTAGGACTTTAAGGGCTCCAACCTGAAAGACTAATCCTTTTTTTTTTTATTGTTTGAAAATTCATGTATTCATGCAACTTACCTACAATTTTAAGGTCTTCCACATTCAGAAGTAATCTTTTCTCATGTAATAAATTGGAATTTGATTTTGATTTTTGGCAGCTCTGATCTCTATAATTCATTAAAATACTGAACCATAACACAAAATGCTCTGATTTGTAACATTTTATGTGCATAGTTGCAAAAACCTGCAGTGCAAGTTTCAGGCACATGCAAAACTGAGGCCAGAACTTAAATCTTTGTCTGTTTATATTTGCATTTTCATGTTATTCTTTTATTTTTCTATCCAAGATTTGGTCAACAAAGTACGAGACAGAAGGCCACTCTGATTCCGCAGCGGTGTGTGTTTCCCAGGAGAGTGGCTAAACCGGAGTTTTGCTCGGCCACTTGCACTCGCAGCCAAATGCGAACCCATAATGACCTATCGTCAGGTCGATCATTACTGTCATGTTACAGCAAGGCAAAACAGAGATAATTGCTTCCTTCTAAAATCCTCTGAGATTTACCTCCATAAATTAGAGCTTGCGGAGGGTTAAAGAGAAGGGCGTGCTGGGGCGGGAGATAGCTTTCCAATATGGTGATCGGTTCTCTTCTGCTGCTTTGCCTCAATTTTCTCAGGCTCGTTTCTGCTTAATCGGAGACGAGGCGAGACTATCGTGGAACAGTGGCTGAGGGAAGCCTTGGCTATTTTGCTCTAAGTAATTGCAGAAGTGCAGCAATTATATTTAACGTCTGCTTCTTCTTCATGCACAGGAACTCGTGGAGAAGTTGTGTGCAGGGGCAGTTCATGCGTGAATGCAGTCTTGGGCAAGCACATCCGCTCGTTCACTATTGATGTTACAGAGAGGAGCGATTTCACAAGAGCCTATAGAAGAAGTCTCCTTGCTGAAACCAAATCAAAAGAACTTCCAAAACATATGCAAACAACCTGTTATATTTACTTTAATTGGTTTTATTCCCCTGAAAATTGTGTCTTGTTTTTAGGTTAAGATATACATACTCATAAAACGTAAGGGATATTCGGACATACATATTGAAATGTTAACAAAAGTTTTTGTCAATTGCCTCAAGACGACATGCGTTGTAAGTAGGCCCCATATAAAAAAACGTGATCTGAATCGAATTAAAGGTTCCAGTTAAATTTGGTTTTATCCTGAAATGTAACCACAAAGGTAAATACTCCCAAGCAGATGATACTAATATCTTTTGTACAGGTGATCATTTGGATCAGCTTATGGCTGACATCAACTTTGAGTTATATCAACTTAAGATAAGGTTTGATATTAACAAATTATCATTAAATTTGGATAAAACAAAGTTAATGTTGTTTGGACACTGCGAAAGCAGAATAAATGTACATATCCTAATAGATAACATGACAGTAGAGAGAGAAACAGAGGTTAAGTTGTTGGGAGTAATGATAGACAATAAGATTTGCTGGAGACCTCATATAAAACACATTCAAACAAAAATATCCAGAGGTATTCCTGTTCTCAGCAAAGCTAAACATTTTCTAAATTATGCTGCCCTTCATATCCGGTATTGCTCACTTATCTTACCTTACTTGAGTTACTGTGTGGAAATATGGGGCAATACCTATAAAACCTCACTGTGACCGTTATGCACATTACAAAAAAGGCCATCAGAATGGTCCATAAGGCAGGATTCCACGACCATACTAACAAACTATTTATAGAATCCTGCCGCCTCAAATAACCAGATATGGTAGAAATTCAAACAGCTCAGCTGATGTACAAGGCTAGAAATAAACAACTACCAGAAAATATTCTAAAACTGTTCGCTGATAGAGTGGGGGGCTATGACTATAGGGAAAACTTTAACTTCAGAACCTTATGGGTTTGAACCACCATGAAGAGAATGTGCATTTCAATCAGTGGTGTGAAGGTCTGGAATAAACTCCAGAAAGAGCTTAAGCAATGTCCAAGCATGAGTCTGTTTAAAAAAAAGCTTCGAATTGATGTTTTAAACAGGTACTGTGATGAAGAGGTGAAATGAATGGTTTCGAATCTGAGCATTAGGTGGGTAAATGTGGATCTAAGCCGGATGTGTGTGTGTGTGAAGGTGTGCAGGTGTGCGTTTTTATGTATACAGTATACGTAGATGTAAATAATTATATATATATATATATATATATATATATATATATATATATATATATATATATATATATATATATATATATATATATATATATATATATATATATATATATATATATATA